>BMAO01020001.1:0-16234 GCA_019973975.1 Trichonephila clavata | reverse complement strand
AAAGGGATTTTAGGAAAATTAACCATTGCTTATGATGATACACTTTAAAATGTGTAGAAGCAAATCTGGAAAAACGTTTTACTTTTTATAGTACAATGTATTTTTTGGAAATTTAATTAACATATAAAAATAACAAGAGGCCTGTTTAAGAAATTATTCGTATTTTATTTTAAAACATCAGAATTCGAAACTTTTAAATTGATGTAGAACTTAGAAAATTTAATTTTAATACAGTGTAAATATGTATATGACACGAAATTAATATTTTGGTAATCCAGTTCTTAGTTTTAAAAATAAACATAAATGTTTTTTCTAAAACTAAAGTTATATCATCTTTTGAGTAGTTAAGATAAAACGACCGGGAGAGAAACAATAACTTTATTGAACTCTAAATTTCTAAAAAATATAATATTGTGATGATATTAAAGATTTATTAGTTTTACTGTCTCGTGAAGTATTTTTTCTTATTAAATTTATTCTCGCAGTCACCAGTCAATTTGAACAAAAAATTAAATAGGGGTGGATAAACACTTTTTAAGTACGTTATATATTATGCATGTTTATTCTAACTGAAATATAATTTATTTATGATAGAAATATCTGAATATATTGTATTTTCATAAACTAGATTACATACGACAGAAGACGGTAACTGGGGTTTGACATTGCTTCACATTTTGCAATTTTTATTTTACTTTAAAAAAAATATAGGGGCAGTTTGCTGCATCCACAGATGCATTATTTTAAGAGTTTGATAAATGGAAAGCTAGAAAATAATTGAATTTTAAAATTCTAAGCAAATATGATGTAACTATGATTCAGGTACAATTTCATTAAAATTTGCTTTTTATATAATGTGTATTGTAAAATACTAATTTCTATACGAATAATGTAGTTTTTCTGTATAATATGTTCAAATTTAATAAAAATTTTACATTTTTTGTGCAAAAGTTTTAAAAAACAATTAATGAATAGCTACAAAGTTTTAAAATAAAATTTTGTTTTTTTAAATGTTAATTATTTCTAGTATGCAATAAAAATACTCAGTGCAGTTCTTGAATTAAAAGTCAAGTGAACGTAGTAAAAAGTGGATCTTGAGTATAATACTAAATGAATTACATAGTTTGTAATATACACATTTCGTTTCTCCTAAAAGCTTATTTTTAAGATTGGAATACTCATGAATAACTCTATACATTTATAACTGATGTTTTTAGTTTAAAATAAATAAGTATTTATATGTATGACTACAAAAAAAGTTTTTGTGACAATGCTTAAAAACAGAGTTCCATTTAAACTAGATAAACAATTAAGTCTTTAAACTCATCAAATATATTTTCCTCGTGTATTTTTGTAACAAAAAAAATATGTCAGAGTAAATCTGCAATATCCTACAATGAGACGATGTTCAACGTGGAGTGCAAATATTAAAAATTACAAATATAAAACTATGGTATTTTAAATGGAAGATGGTGTGAATTATTGATAACACGTATTAATGAAGTAAGGAAAGAGAAATTAAAAATATAACTAAATAATCTAGAATTTAAAATTTAAAAACTGAAAAATGATGCAAATTAATACAATTAATTATGGTATGACTTTTTATACTATTAGAAAATATTATTTTACAAATCATAGATGAAAATACACTCATGTCCATATATTAAGGTTAATTCAGAATCACACAGAAATGGAACTCTAAAATAAAAATTTCACCTGTAGAATTATCACACACATCTTGAAGAAGAATATGCAAATTACATTAAACCACCAGATGGCACGGATAGTACGTTATAATGGGGAAGGAGAGTGTAAGAGAGGGGTATATAAGGAATGGTGGCAAAGAAGTAAAATTGTTCACAAGCGCTTTAAAAGCCTTTCAGTGCAATAACCGCATAGTTATGGCACAAAGAAAGCATTTGGATGATTTTTAAGTGGTAGAATTATCGGAAGACTGGAATGTGACGCACCAGCTGGAAGTATCAGCGGAACTTGAAATCGCCCAGAGTGTCATCTCCAGGCTTTGGCAACGATTCCATGATGATGGTAATGTGAGTAGAGTTACAACGCCGAATAAGGACCGGTATTTGGCAATTACTGCCAAAAGAAACAGACGGAGCACAGCATAAGACCTATCTCGTTAGCTCTCTTGAGCTACCGGTACGACAGTTTCCAGGCAGACCGTGGACAGACGCTTAGGGCACATTGATCTATATGCTCGTAGGCCAGTCAGATGTGTTCCCCTTACCACAAATCACTGTCGCCTGCGATTAACCTGGGAGTAGAGAGCATGCATTGGGGACACCGCAGCAGTGGTCTTATGTGACAGGCCACATCTATCGGGATGTGATTCTGGAACAACATGTGCGTTTGTTTTGGGGCGCCACGGGTGCTGAATTTCTGTTTATTGATGACAACGTCCGTCCTCACCGTGCAAAGATTGTAGACGAATGCCTTCTATCGGCGGATATCACCCGTATAGATTGTCCAGCATACTCTCATTGGACTTGAATCCAATAGAGCATGTGTGGGATATGCTTGGCCGACGAATTGCATCCCGTCAACCCCCTCCCACCTGTCTACCGGAACTTTGGAGGGCATTGCTTGATGAGTGGTTTAATATTCCCCAAGATCAGATTAATAATTTGATATTCAGCATGCGTAGGCGTTTGTAAGGCCTGTGTTGCATCCTCCGGGAGACATACTCCGTATTAACCATCATACTAACAATGTTATACTGTTTTTTGTAAATAAGTCCTTTTTTGAAATTGCTCCATTGAGTAAAAATCGCAATTTTTATTAATTATGTCAAATATATAGCATCTTTTTTGCTCTTTACATTTTGTTTAATAAATATACTTTACAAATAAGTCAATTTTGTTTTGCTTCTGTCCCTTTCTTTGCCTGAACTTCGTTATCTTTAATTTATGGACATGAGTGTATCTTTATTTGCAATTTTCTCAAATTGCATTTTTTGGTGATTCTGGTACACTTTACGCAAATTCTACTTTACTCTATAGTACTGATATTTTGCACAATACAAGATTTATAAATTCTTAATAAAGTGAATGAATTCGTTTGAAATAAACATTCCCACATTTAAAATATAGCGCAGTATTTGCATAAAATTTAAAAAGAATTGGAATCAATAAATGTAACTTTAAAAATTTTTTTTTACAATTTTTTTCATTTCTTTGATACTTATGTTTGCAAACACTCTGGGAAAATTTTAAAACAATATATGCGTTGTATTTTATGCAAAGTGTACCTAAAGGTAAGAACATGCCTCGCAAATAAAAATAGAAATATTTTTATAAATTTATTGCTTATGTAGGTTTATTTGTGATATAAAATGAATTTTTTGTACATTCACCAGTACATAAATATACAGATAATTCAATGTAAAAATCTTACTTCCATTAGTTTTATTTAAAATAAGTGAGAACCATTTAAATTTGGTGTTAAAAATGTTCATTTTTCCTTGTCGCAGACGTCCCAATTACCTTAATGTGAGAAAAAATATTTATTAATGGGTCTAGGGTTGTTAACGTTTTCTAGAGGGCTGAAAATATAAACAATATTCAAATACATATAACTCTTTTAAATTAAAATTAAATAATTCGAATATTTTACACATTATTTATAAAGGAATGAGGTTTCAGAACAGTGTAAAATGTTAAAAATATAATCATATTTTTAAAAATTATAAGCATATGAAAATAAGAAATATTTTATAAGAAAGATTAATTACGTTTTACTGTGCGCACGCTATTTTCTAAAATAGTAGCCTTTGATGCATAAAACTTTATAGATTTATAAAATGTATCATACACTTTAAGCCTAGTAAATTAAGAATAATATGCCTTTTATATTTCAAAATATTTGAAAAATATTGAAATTTTTTTTTAAAAAATTTAAAGTTATAATTTTTTAATTTTTTTAAAAAATATAATTTATTTTTCTATTTATTTAAATTTACTACGGTGTAATAAGAATATATTTAACTTTATAAATCAACTTATTGCTAGTAATTAAAGCTAATACTTTTGAAAATATCATACGCGTAATAAAACTTAATTAATATTTCTTATAAAAAATTTCTTATTTTCATATAATTTTCAAAATTATGATTATTATATAAACATTTTACACTTTTCTGAAGCCTTATTCCTTTATAAATAATGTGTAAAAGATTCGAATTATTTAATTTTAATTTAAAAGAGTTATATGTATTTGAATATTGTTTATATTTTCAGCCCTCCAGAAAAAGTTAACACCCCTGAGACCCTTAAATAAATGTAAGTACGTTTTTAATAGGAATCTTGAGACGCATAAGCGTAGAAAAATATTATAACACAAACTTAAAACTTACTTGTGAAACATTTTTACACTTTTTACAGCATTGCTTAAAGATTAAATTCAATGTTTTAAATTAAAACAAGTAATAAATTTCAAGTTCAATTTACACGTAAATTTCTTTCGACATTTTACTTAGTATGCTATTTTGAATTTGTAACATGATATTTGTGCAACCTTTAAAGTTATTGTCAAAATATTTGCAAAGTAAATACAATGACATTTGAAAGATAAACATATTTTTTCTAAAACTTTTAACTTGCCGCATATTCAGCATCTCATTTCTTTACTATAAAATGAAAAAAAATCTCAGACAAATTCACCAAGAATATTGAAAACTATCCACTTAAGTTCATCAGACAACATGTTGATTGAATGAAAATAAAATAGTTATATATATATTTCAGAAAATTAAGAAAACACTGACACAATTAGTGGAGTTATACCAATTAAAGTTTAGCAAAATATCTTGAAACCAACAAAGTGGCACACAAAAGATAAGGAGGAGGGGACCACGTGTATTGACCCCCTAACCCTTAAATTTTTTTCGATTCATTATAATCCTATGTATATAGTATGTATAATCCTGTGTGTATAGTATGTACTAAGTATTTGTTATTAATAATTGATTTTATTAATTAATATTATTAATTTATTCAATAATTTATTTTTTATTGATTTTTGTTGCTGAAAATTGACAAAATTAAAAGAATATATTAGGCAGCCAATTGGAGCATGATACGAGAACGAATGAACTTTAGACTGTAGAACCACCTCTTGAAAAAAATTCCTGTTTGCGCTACTGAACCAACAGAATTGAAAACGGTTTGACATTAATGGAATGAATCCCCATGTGCCTTTAAAATATATATCGACTGCAAAAAAAAAAAAAATTTTAATTGTATTAATAAATTTATGTTAAATCATAAACACTGAAATTGTTTCACCTCACGGGGAAGTAGAACGGAAGGTACAAGAAAAGAAGAGACGCAAGCCGAAATTTATCTGAAATATTTATTACTCAAGGTTGGATCAAAGCTGGGAGTTCAAGTAACTCGTCTCCCACAATCACTAAAACTATTAACTCGTAATTATATCTTTTATCACTAATTGTGATGCAAATTATTAAACATCTGGCAGTCCAGTTCATTTCTGTAGGTACAATTGGCGATACAATCTATCTTTGCACTGTTTGTATTTTTGCATCAACGAATCATAAGTCAGGTGCATAGATGCCAGCTCGTTGTTCCTAAGACGTTCCGTACTATTCTGTGAGTTCTGATCACTCAAAAATGACTGCAGTATTGCAGATCTATTTCCTCCAATGTTTATGTGAAGAACTCCACTTAGGCCAGAGGTTGCTATATATATCTGAATCATTGAGATGTGTTCAACCTCCTCATAAAGTTTGCCTCAATAATCCTGGGATACCCTGTAAACACATGCACTCACACACACACACAGATATATATATATATATAAATGACTATCCAATTCTTCATATTCCAAAACACCTTGACAGTAGGAAACGTAATAATTTTATATGATCTCTTAAAATAAATCCATACAACTGTAACCTTAATTCTTAAACAATATACCGAGTTAGCAAAGTTTTGAGTGTGTTGAAATATTTTCTCAGCCATCAGATGCGACAAACTGGCATATAAAAATTCAATTTATTGAATTTTAAAGCACTGCTGAAAATGTTTCGATCAAAATAAGCTGACAGTTTTTGTATCTTGTTGTAGAGTTCTTCTGTCCCTCATAAGCTATTTAGCCTCGATCACACTACGAGTGCATATATATATAGAGAGAAAGAGAGATAGTGTTATATATATTATATGTATGTATGAGAGAGATATGATGTGTATCCTTTCCCGTTAATTTTCTCTTGAGGGCTTTTTAATTTGTAATGATACTGAGATCTCGAGTTCTTTATGTAATAAATCAAATACTTGTTTGCTCTTATAAATAGATTTACCATCACAATATCACTTTGAGTTTATGTACTCAGCGTTTTTTATAAGTTATTATGTAAACGACATCGTTCAATATCTTGTAACTGTAGGAGTTTTTGAACCTCCGTTTGGTGATTTGTACGTAATCAGAAATTTTATAGAAAATTCGCCACTTATAATGTAAGAACTGCTTCTTTTTATCATAATGTTACACTAATTCCTGACATGCTTTTTGTGCAGCTACTTGTTCGTAATACCCTCTTCTTGTCAATAGAAAATGATTGCAATTATTAAAAATGCTTCCTCAGGAATCCAACTACATCTTCTACATCCACAGCATAGTTAACTCAAGATAATTTTCTTGGGGAACTGAATGATGAATAGTTATTTACAAGAAATCATACCAGTCGTAGAATAATATACACACACTTCCAAAAGTTAAGCACGGAGACGAAAATTCTGATTTCTCGAAGCCAATCAGAATTGAAGAGGAGGCAATTCGCTGCAGAGGTAGATGGAAGTATGCAAATATGTTAGGTAACAGCCAATCGTGCTTTCATGTCAAGAAATATGCAAAAAGGGCAGTCTTATAAGAAGTCAGCTTTATGAAGGGTTACAGAAGTTGATTGTAAGTAATGATAGAAGCTGTTTAAAACTTGCGTACAATTTGTTTTCAAGACATACGTGTTTCTATGACTTCCAAAAAACGAATGGAAGATTCTGAGCGCTGGCGTGCTGTGGGGCGCATTGAAACAGGATAGTCGATCACAGGTGTTGCTCTTTTCTTCGGGGTTCATCATTCTGTAATTTCACGTTTAAGGAAACAATCCAAACCACACACACAATTGTCGAAGGCCCGTAGGTGGTCGCCCAAGGGTTACAACCCCCCCGCGGAAGATCGATATATTGCTATTGCAGCCAAGCGGAATCGCAGAGCGACCTCCACACGTGGGACATCTATGGTTACAGAGTCCATTGGTAAGGCTATATCTGCCGCTACTGTACGCCGAAGATTACATATGAATGGACTGTATGCCCGGGTACCTCGAATTTGTGTTCCACTATCCGTCCAATCAAGAGGGGCACGATTAAAGTGGTGCCGAGGATATGGCAATTGCACTGTGTGTGACTGGGGCAATGTCATGTTTACTGATGAGTCAAGATTTTCTCTGGAGCCAGATGACAAGCGTATAAGGACATGGCGTAAACAAGGAACACGCAATCAGCTCCAAAACATCATCGAACATCACGCATTCCAAGGCGGAAGCATTATGGTGTGGGCAGGGATTTCATTAGGATACAGCACCGACCTGCACTTCTTTAAACGGGGTTCTGTGACGGGAGTCCGGTATCGAGATGAAGTCCTAGAACCCATTGTGAGATTGTACGCTGCAGCAGTTGACCTTACTTTTGTTTTAATGGATGATAAAGCACGTCCCCATAGAGCTGACATTGTCGATGACTACCTAAAGAGTGAAGGGATTGCGCATATGGGTGGCCAGCATATTCGCCCGACCTTAATGCCATTGAAAATCTTTGGGATGCTCTCGGCCGTGCTGTATCTTCCCGTTTCCCACCTCCAGCCACTTATTTTGAGCTGGAAACTGCTCTACAAGAATAATGGCGATTGCTTAATTCTGCGGTGGTTGACCACCTAATTGAAAGCATGGTCAGAAGGTGTAAACTTTGCATACAGATGAGGGGGGATCACACACCCTATTAATGTCCTTTTTTTCATTTTATGCTGTTTATTTTCACTTTATACATAATTCTGTTTAAGTCTCCAGTATGACATTATCTGATAACTTAAGCAAATTTAATATTGCTTTTCTTTCTGTATATAATTATTGATTTTGTTTTATGTATAAATATATATGCTACTTTACTGCAAAGCTTTGTGTCAATCAAAGCAGTATTTGTTGATTTTTTTGCATTTTACATCTCCGTGCTTAACTTTTGGAAGTGAATGTATATGCATATATATGCATAAAAAAGTACTGCAAATCGAATATAAGGAATTTTGGCATGCATCTTCAAAATTTTATCTTCATTTTTTTTATAAGGAAAATAAATTAGGCCACTAAAAATTGGAAGATTCAAGAGTCATTCAGTCTTATCCATTTCACTATCACTTAAGCAATTTGATTTTTAATACTTCAATGACTTTTATAGCATCATTAATTTCACATTAGGGAAGCTTTTGTCGATTTTGAAGCAATTTTTTAGTAAAGGTATGTTTTAAGTGATTGAGAAATGCAACTAAAACTGCATCCGATAATGCTACATTCCGTGTCATCACGGAAAAATAAAAACAGCATGGTGAAAAATAGGCTTTGTTAAATGAACCTTACAAAAACTTCAAGTTGCATCTTAATAATTTGAGTAATCACTATAGTATTTTTAATAGTAATTTACTATTAATCTAATAGTAATCATTAGTACTTATAGTATTTTATATATACTATATTAATCACTATAGTATTGTACTTATAGTATTTTTATATACTATAGTAATCACTATACTATACACTACTACTTACTACTACATTATAGTAATCACTATAGTATAGTACTTATAGTATGTTTTTAAGAGACAGAAAAAAATCTTATCAGTTATAAACTGAGTTATTATAGTATTTAATAATATTATGTTGTTCATGTAAGTATCAGTTATACTTTTATGAAATTATAGTTAAACGTAAACAATTAAATTCTATTAAAAATGTAACCTAAATGCCTAAAGTGAAATTAAACATAGCTCATCCATACTGGTTTCTTTTAACCATGGTCAATATTTTCAGTTAGGGTACTTTAGTACCTTCTCTTTGAGCACTTTGAATGGTTCTTTTTTTCCAAAATTATTGTTGCACAATTTTTGTAGAGATATACTACTGTAACTCTACATTGTTCTGGCTTGTTTTCAAATGAATCCATTTAACTAGTATATGACATTTGTGAAATCAATGATAGCAGTGTAGTTTTTTATGTGTAAAAGAAATTGCTATACATCTTAAAAACATTTTAAGGAATATTTCTGTTGAACAAAAACATTTAAATTGCATTATATTTTCAATTAGAACTAAGCAAATACTAGACTTTTTTCTACATAAAATAAATGCTATATTATGAAGTTTCTCAGAAATGGTGCATTTATATATTTAAATTACTCACTATTTTTGCCAGTCATTAGTTGTTCTCATAACATTAAAAAAACTTTAAATCTTGGAAATTTAGTTCAAGAAGAAAAATAATATTTTTTGTTTAAAGTAAAATAATAAGTAGACCAAAAGCTTGTATGTATGCTTTTCTCTGAAAAAAAGATAAACTGTTTCTGACATTCAACGTTGAACGACACTGAAGATGAACCTTAACTGAATTTGACTTGCAAAGTGTACAAAATGTTTCGCCATCTAGCAACTTTAAGAAATTCCTTTTATCTTACAGTAAGCGAAGGAAAATGTAAAGGTTGCTTACATGCTTTTCCACACCTTTTTTGCATTCAGAAAAAAGATTATTAAACTGACGTTTTATTTTATTTTCAGCCTTTGTAAGAAAAATATAAATCTATTCTATCATTGGTAAATATTTTTTTATATAAATGTAATTCTAAAAAAAGTTTCGATAAATTTTCAGCATACTTTTTAATACAAATTTTGTATTAGAGCTAGGGAATGATTGCTTTACCAGTATAAAATTGATTTTTGTATTTACAAAGTAAAAGCCTATTTTATTTTGTTCGACTAAAATGATATAAATTTAAGTAGCAGGGATTACATGAGTATATTATATACTCATATATATACAGTGTGCGGCAAAAAAACTCCGACAAATTTCTTGCCTCCTAGAATAATTGACAAATTTACTT
Organism: Trichonephila clavata; assembly: GCA_019973975.1. Classification (NCBI taxonomy): domain Eukaryota; kingdom Metazoa; phylum Arthropoda; class Arachnida; order Araneae; family Nephilidae; genus Trichonephila; species Trichonephila clavata. The sequence continues at coordinate 6,052 of BMAO01020001.1, read as the reverse complement.
TTAATTGGTATTTTCATGTTTCTTTATCCAACACTTTAATAATAAAATGTTTTTTGATACATTTCTTAGATTGTACTTTAATTTATGTGTTTTTGATAATGTAGAGGAAAAGGTCTGCTATTTTAGAGTTGTTTCAGCAAAGGAAACGAAAGTGTGAAGACGTTCATTTGCTTATTGTACCTCGGCAAACAGTGTTTGATGCAATTTGCCGCTTCAAAGAGCTTGGCAATAATGGTCGACGTCCAGGAAGTGGGCTAAACGCACTATAAACACTTCAATGAATCGTAAGGCCATCGAAAAGCGAGTCCAGATAAATCCGATGGTTTCCATGAGAATATGTGTCACATCGGTGAGACGAATTGCAAAAATGGAGCTTGGACTGAAGCTTTACAAGTTACATAAATTCCAGCTCCACAATGAAAGAAACAAACTCGTACGGCTCCAAAGATGCCGAAAACTTTTGAGACGGGCCGCAAGTCAGCGATGGGAGATATTCCTTTTCACTGATGAGAAGCCCTGTACTCTTATTATATTATTTGTTATATTTTGTTAATTTCTTAATTTTTTATAAAGTTGTTTAAAAAATTGTTTGTTCGAGGTTTTCGCCACATATATATGTATATACTCATATAAATTTTAAAAAATTTATGAAATAATTAAATTCCATTAATAGTGTACTGTTTAAAATTTGACACTGTATTTTCAATCTGGTTATAAAATATTTCCGCTTCTTTTTTAGATTTGACTGAAATAAATGTTATTTTATTTTCTGTGATTTTATATTTCATTTTCCATCCAAATATTTATTCATTACTTAGATATCACTCTATTAAAAATAGCTGTACATATTACTTAATAAATTTTACTATCATGAAAAAAAAACACTTAAAACTTTTAAATTTTCAATATATTTTTTTAATTTTCGATTTTTTTCTGTAGCAAACACTGGTAACAAACTAATTTGAAACAGATAAATGCAAAATGGTTTTATTTTCTTTCACATACTTTAAAAAGCCAATTAGAGGAACAATTTATAAATCGTGTACATTTAAAATTTGAATTATTATATTGAAACTGCAATAAGAAAAAAATATTTTTTTACATATATATAATTCTGAAAATATTTAAAAATACATTTTTATTTACCATAAAACTATTTTTTTAATTAATTAGGAGTAATTTTTGAATATACTATTTAAAACAATAAATAAATGAAAATTATATTTTAAATAGCTTTGTTTTTAGTTAATGTATACATAAAATCCTGCATCTCTATCATATCTAAGTAAAGTTCCGTTAGAACTCTTGAAGTATTTCTAAGCTTAAAAAATAAACTTATTTCTGCATGATAGTTTGAATTAAAAGGATCCGAATCGTATCAGAATATCTTTGATGATGCTCATTATCCAAGAGCAACTCCGGATTGTAGGAAAATAAAAGACAGCATTGGGAAAAAGTTAAATTTCCCTTTGAAATAAAAGTCATTACAACACGGAAATAAGATGGAATTCAGAAGTAAAGAAAATTGCTTCAGGATATTTTGTTTTCTTTGAATAATTTTAGAATTGAATGGCTCTTAAGGGAATACTAATATTTAACTTGTATTTTGTGCCAGGAACCAAATGCACTGTTCGTAAAGGTTTTTCTGCAAGGAATTGCTGAAGCATGCATTTAATGCTAGTAAAATAATTATTATTTTTATGTGATGATCATACGAATTGCTGAATTATTCTATTTGTTTTATTCGCATGAATTCAATTATTGTAAAAGTGTTCTCAGTTTTAAAAAAATATTTAACATAAAATTAATTTATTCTATAGATTGTTTTTAGCTTCAGGTACCATTACCTACATATATCATAAATCTTCACAAAACCCTTTCTAATAATTTTTCTAAGTTTTTTTTCCTTTAATACTAAGTCTGAAAAAACACATAAAGCCTACGTAACGATATAGTAATGTTTAAATAGATAGGAATGAATTTGTGTAGAAAAAATATTATTATTTTTATTGCAATGAACATTCAATTACGTAGAAATAAAAATTGCGATGAATATTAGGAGCATATTATGTTACAATTGGTGTGAGAATTTTCAAAAAGAAAGGCCTTATCAGAAACATCTGCTTAAATCATACGTGTTCATACAGTGCAATGTAAGTAGAAGAAATGTTCGAGATCTATTATTCCGATGGAGAGATCAACATGCTTATTAAAAAACCTAGCCTGAGAATGTGACAGTGTTGTCTAATAAGTTTTCGACTCATAAAAACATTTCCGTAAGTAGTTTCACAAATGCAGGAATAATTTAGGATTTCAATGCATTTTAAACAGATAAAAGTAAGGGAATTTTATTTTGAACTTCAAAACACTATTACAATTGATTGCATTGAAAACTGATAAGTATCTTATAATACTTCTGAAAAAGCACTATAAAAGGATACGTGGCTTCAGAAGGATTGAAAATATCTCATTTGTATGGTATCCTAGCTATTTCATTAGTATTAACTAAAATGTATTGACCAATAAACACATTTTAAACAACGATGGAACTTATTAAAAAATGCTAAAAATTGATTTTTTTTTAAAATTTTCAATATGTAAGAAAGAAACATAAAAGTACATTTAAATTGGGATTCAACATATATCTGTTTCTTTATTGGCTTATGTAAAAAAATTATAATGCAATTTTTTAAAGCGTAACTCTATAAGAGCATGTATATATAACGTAGTTTCTAAAAATATAAAATAATAAAATAACTATTTTAAAGAAAAACAAAACATATTCTTTAGGTATTAGAAAGAAAAAAAATAACCATTCACATATAAAAATGGCCTAGATTTTCTGATCTAATTTATGGAAGATGTTATAAAATTGAAATGAACAAATCGATCAAAAGAACAAAATGGCAGATTAATACTGATAACATTAGCATTGATCTAAATACCTGGATACATACCCTTTAAGTGCCTCTTGCTTATATATCCGTTTTGCTCAATCGGCGCTTTGAGTGCCCGGAAGAATATATCTGTTTTTCCTATAAGTATGGTTTTTTTTTTTTTTTTTTGCGCTGCTTTCAGTAAATCTATTTCGAAGGATCTGGAATACAATAAAATACCTTGACATGTTTCCAAAAGATTTACTTATTTCAGAAACAAATTGCTTAGTTGAGTTATTCTTTTTTCCCCTACAATGTACTGCATATGCTGACATATGTGGAAAACGATAACAATGTGTAGCGAATCGCGTTACCTTTAATCGTCAGTTAAGAGGTTGAAAATTCATGTTCTTCTTTTTGCAAGATTATTGAAAAACCACCTTTCATATTTTTTGCTTTAAAAAATGTTAATTATTTATTAAAAAAAACAATTTTCAAGGTTTATAAAGATTATTTTAATTATTTGACAAATATTGAGTGATAATGTACATTAACTCGGTATTTTAAACGCATGCTATGTCACACACCCACAATAACTTTTCCAAGACTCCATCTAAACATTTTTTGGTAAAATAATAGTTTTCTCGTGTAACTAGTTTTAAGGTCATATCCTTTGAAAGGTCTTAGCTTGTAGAAAATTACAATATATATATTTGGATACTGTCTCTTTGGGTATGTGATACCCTGTGTGTGAATCACCGTTACAATCCTAAATGCATGATCACGCATTACATCTTTCTTATGCAATGGCGCATTACTGTAGTTATGATGCAGAAATGTGATATTAAGTAGTTTAATAGATACAATATTTAACAGATGTAGTATAAAAATTTTTGGATAAAGAAAGTCTCTTTCTGGGATGGTGAGGAAGAATCGAATGAATGAACTGTATAATAATAAATATGAAAAATCAGCTGAAATTTTATCCAGATAATTAATTGAGGGAGAAATTATCATCCTTGATAAAATTACCCCATCAATTCAATGACTAGAAAATGGAATCTCGTTGGCCTATGACAATATTTTTGTGTTGTTGAACATTGAGACAGCAAATGCGCAAATTATTTTCTTAAATAATCAGAAACCACATACTAAACATCGGAACCAGAAGCTGGTATCTGAAGTGTCTAGGATTGAGATTTACAGAAGAATGTAAAGAAACCAGCAAGCATTACTTTTAAGATATCTAAAAAAAGTTCAGATCCAGAGAAAACATCGCACTCACTCGCGATGAAGACTAAATAATTGTATAAAAAGAGTCTTGAATGTCTAATAAAAGGAAGAGAAAGACTAAATTTTTGCTTGAAAAGGTTAATAAACGTATGCATTTCCTGCTTTTCTTCCATTTTCACCATTGTATGCAAATTGTATGCAAATTCCATTTCACCATTATGCAAATACACTCTTGGATATGAGATACCCTGCGCGTGAAAATCCGTTCGTATTTTTCGCGCAAGGAATGACGGGTTAAAGGAAAATCAAGAAATGTATCTCATTAAAGAAATACATATGGAACATGTTAATGTCTAAATATTTGTTTTTTAATCTCTCTTTTCATTTTCCAAAAGAACATCGAAAAACTTCTGAGTTTCATTTATCATTTAAATATTAATGATTCTCAATATATTGAAGAAGATACTTTACTTTAAAGAGAAAATACTTTTACAGTTTTTTGTAAAATAATAATATTTCTTAAAATTCTTAAGCATTTACTTGGGGAGATAGATGTATAACGTAGATTGAAAAATTGAGTGAAAAATTTTCATGCAAAAGTTTCAACTGTACATAATTGTATAAACAATAACCAATACAGAACTAATTAACATCTTATTTAAGCATCATAAATTAACCCCTTAACTACCGCTCGCCTAAATATCCGACTCGTCCCCCCGCGTGTTGAATGCCTTGGACGTATATATATGCCTTTCCAAAACTCTTTTTGTGCACAAAAACTAATGATATTTTAATAAAATGACCTTGATACAGTTTTCAAAGGACCTACCTACATTAGAAAAAAATTACTTATTTGTACAATCCCCCCCCCATACACCACGTGCACATGCCTATGTGAAAAACGGTGGCATTGGAAGCGAATCACGGAACTTTAATCGACAGTTAAGGACTAATTTGTAACAGTCATACGTTGTAGTTGTGTATTGATGTTTTAAATTCTTACATCAAATTTAGACTTTTATATTTTCCAGTATAATTGCATTTGATGTTACAGACAAGCATAAAGAATTATCTGTTTTTTAAATGATAATGACATTATTTTATTAAATGAGACTCTCCTTATTAATAATTTCAGTCCGCTTTTAAACTAAAAAACTATTTTATCCTAAGCTATTTTGAAGCACATGCATATCTTTAAGGCTGATACGTCATAGCATATACGAATAAAACACTAAAGGTCAAATGTATTGATATAGTATTACATAGTATTTGATGTTTAGGATGAATGTATAGCAATTTATTTGTTTTCAGTACAACAGAAAAATATTTAAATACTTATAGCATGTATATGCATATTTTATACATCAAGCGCGTACAAAGAAAATGAAACCCATTTCGTATTGAAAATACATACTGAATAAAACATTAGTAGATCAAATTCTAAGAAAATTCTTCCATCGATTCTAACTTCCATTTATTCCCTAGAATAGGCTCCTTTCTTTCTGGTTTGGGGATGGCTTGCAAATTTATGGGACTGCGTTATCTATTTTTGTTGAACATGCACTATACGTATACGTGAGGTAGGTATAAAAACATATTTTGATGTAGCATATTTTCATACAACAGACTTTGGAACAACATATTTTGCAAAAAATGTGTGGCAATTTAATATGTGCATATTTCTAGAGTAAAATATTTAATTCCATATAACTTTAAGAATTACTGTTTTTTCTTTATCTCTAATTTTAAGTATTTGGAAAAATTACATTTTAATCTTAGTAACCAAAATCCAACATTCATCTTTAAATGATATGCTTACTTTAGAAATATTTTTTTTAAAATAATTATTTGTTTTGACTATATTTTGGTATTCGTTTTCAAAGTGTTCAGGGAAATCTATCACGCAGCTGCTGTTTTTCACTTATCAGTAATTCCTTTCCTGA
>BMAO01020000.1:0-23161 GCA_019973975.1 Trichonephila clavata | reverse complement strand
TAAAATATAATTTTTTTCTTCAACAAAAATATAAAATTGTACAAAAAATGTATATTTAAACATATTTATTAAAATAAGGAATAGACAACATGAAATATAAATATTTAAACTCGTTATTGCTAAATAAAAAGATAAATACAAATTTTAATACTACTCTACTTTCATACCAAAAAATCAGGGGTATAATTTGTGACTTTCAATTTGATACGATTCTGAGCATTAGGTTGTTAAACAATTTCTTTACGGAATCGAAATATTTTTAATGTGAAGAAAATTTTTTTACTTAAATACACTGCTGGCCACCGTAAATGCAACACCCTGAAGGAAGCACGCGAATAACATTAAATTTACAACATGCATTAGCGGAGGTGAGATATGCAAATGATTAGAATTTCAGCGCAGACACACATCACGCACGCCTGTGGCGCCACCTCAATGCACAGATTAAGGCTTGGAGATTTCGACGACTTCAAGTTCGGCAATTGTGTTTTTCTTGTAGTTTTTTCAAAAAACGATCAGTTATGTCTTGTAGAAAACAGCGATCAGCTTTTGATCAAGTATCCGAGTTCGACAGAGGAAGGATAGTGGCCTACCGAGATTGTGGATTATCTTTCAGGGAAATCGGTAGTCGTGTTGGACGAAACCAAACAACTGTATTGCGGATATGTGACCGTTGGATACAGGAGGGTACGACGGACCGACGTGGTCGATCGCATCCACCTCAGTGCACCACTTCACGTGAGAACAGGCAAATTGTGCGCATGGCAATGACGGATCGCTCAGTCACATCACGAACCATAGCACAGCACATTGAGTGTAACGCATCATTCAGTGTCTGCGCGTACCATTCGACGCCGTTTACAGCAGAGAGGTCTGTCCGCAAGACGTTCATTGCTTGGTCTACCCTTGACGCAGAACAACAGTCGTGTCCACCACCAATGGTGCGAAGAAAGAAGGATGTGGGCGTCAGAGTGGAATGAAGTTGTCTTTACTGACGATTCACGCATCTGTCAGCAACACCACGGTGGTCGGATTCTAGTCTGGAGACACCATGGAGAGAGGATGCTGAACAGCTGCGTTATGCACCGCCATACTGGTCCTGCACCGGGTATTATGGTATGGGGCGGTATTGAATATCACTCTCGCACACCTCTGGTACGCATTGCCGGTACTTTAAACAGCCAGCGCTGCATCTCCTAGGTGTTAGAGCCAGTTGTCCTTCCTTACCTTCAGGGTTTGGCCACAGCCATATTTCAACAGGATAATGCGTGACCACACGTGGCACGCATTGGCCGGCTCGCTCTTCGGATTTTTCGCCGATAGAAAACATGTGGTCCATGGTTTCTCAACGATTGACCCAGATTACACCCCCAGCTGCCACACCAGATCAACTTTGGGAACGTGTGGAAGCTGCTTGGTCTGCTGTACCCTAAGAACACATCCAAAGTCTCTTTGAATCAATGCCGAGGCGTGTGGCAGCGGTGATCTCCAACAATGGCGGCTACTCAGGCTACTGATTCTGGCAGAAACCACACTTCACAGAAGTCTATAAATTTAATCATTTGATACTTGATCAACATGTTATCTACAAAATAAATTTTGTTGTGCTATCTCTTGTCTTTCTTGGTGTTGCATTTACGGTGGCCAGCAGTGTATATGTAGCAACAAATTGGAAGGGAGAGTACATGCAATTTTCTACCTTCAAACAATTAACTCTCTCCAGCAATGACATTCAATTATTTACAAAATAGCTGCACGTTTAGCTTTAGAGTTATCTTTCAGATTTTTCCGTAATTCCGTTCACAGTTCTGATGATGTTTGTCAAATAAGGTCCATTACAAATATATCAACTTCCATCCACTTAAAAATTGACAAATTTGTTGAGTAGTGCAGAGTGCCACTGAGTATCGTACAGCGTGCCACAGGTTGCTGACCCCTGATCTAGATCATAACACCCAGTTGTTGGTGTACAGTAGAACGTCGTTTATCCGAATCAATTGGACGGGACACCGTTCAGATACGCAATTGTTCGGATAACCAAAAACCGAATGCGATCCATGCAGTATATGAAATCGGACACTATACGAATATTGAAAATCATCACATGCGAGAAACGTGCTTGAAGAAAAAGCAAAATAAATGCAAAATGTCGCAATTTTACCTTGATTGTGGAAAATAATCACTTATTTTTCGCTGTACCATTGTACACCGTTTTTTCGGGCAAGGTCTCTGATTCTCTTGAGCAGCTGTAGTTGAGTAGAACAGCACTGATTGTTGTTCGTACCACTCTAACGCAGTAAACCGCATCAGTATTGATGGACCCTTGCTGCTTTCGTTTGTTGTCGTCCTCATCTTCATCGCCGACCGGGTCGGATTCTTCTTGCACGGAAGTCATAACCTCATCATCATTTAGCATTTGAAATCTTCAGTCTTCTGCACCTCATGCCATCCAGGTTTCTATATCAACAAAACTGAACAAAAAGCAAGCATACACCCCCTCACTTGGAAACCAATTGATCTAATATTTCGAGCAGATGTTTACCAAGTTACACAACTGAAATTCCCCAAAAATTCTTCACCTTGAGTTTTTCCTGTCACTTTTGGCCTCACGCGAAACAACTGTTGTGCATTACACTGTTCGAAAACGTATCCGGACATTGGTCCGAACATTAGACGCTCCGGATAATAAACGTTCGGATAAACGACATTCTACTGTATATGGTAGGCTTTAGTCAATTTACAATCCTATTACTATCGTGGATGTCTCTGGACTCACCTCAATGGTATCAAAGTTCAGTAGACTCAACAGGTATTTTGATGCAATTGTTTTAGCTTCATCTGTCTCATCATTCTGCTTAATGGTTTGCTATGACACTGCTAAGATGCAACGTTGTTGAGGTCGCTGTTAAGACCTGTCAGTCCTGTGAAAGGCTGCGTTAGGACGACATTGACATGCTTGTTGAGAGGAACCTTGATAGATCACAGTAAGTGGGGGAGAGTCCAAGCGAATCTGGAAGTCAATTGGAGAGAGAGTCCATTGGTGTGTCGTAGAGTGTTGAAGCATGTAGAAGAGGTGTAGAGTATCTAAGTCTGTGGAAGTGTCTCTCTAGCATTTGTGAAGCTTCGTAGCGTATCGAGAGTCTCTGGGGCTTATCCTTTTGGTGTTTATTTAAAGGTGGAATACGTAACATCCACAAAAGTGACACGTGAGGCAGAACCATTTCTGTTTGAACATGGCCAGGATTTCTATTGGGATATTGGTCCTAGTCACCCCTCACGCGGTGGACTTTGAAGCTGGAGATTGGTGTGGAAACTGCGTCGGTCACCTCTCTGTCGGCTGGGTTAAGAGAGGAAAAAGTTGACTTGCCTTAGAACATAAGCGTCGGTGTGTTCGGTCTCGGATACTTTCCCACGCGAAACTCCATGACCTTTCAGACGTCACTAGTTCCCTAACAGGAAATGTGTCTTTTGGTGAAGACCGCAGTAAGTTCTTAAAAAATCAGGATTCAGATATTTTTTCTTTTTTTGCTAAGAAGTTCGTATCATTAATTCCTTAGATTACAGAAGGTGGAGATTCCTGAAGAAAAAAATATTTAAGCTGTGTGCATAATGGGTTCAATCCCTGATTAAATCATTGATAGTTGTGTGAAATGAAAGTAAACTTCTGAACAATGACAAAAGATAATGACATAAATGAGTTTAGTAGCCTCTGCGTCGGTTAGACTTTCTTTAACTCCATATCTCTGAATTAAAAAAATTCAAATTCAAAATTATTATTATTTAAAAATTAGATTAGAAATTAAGAAAAATATAGATTCTTTAAAATAATCTGGGTGCACTTGACCTGGAGTGATAGTCTGACAAGTGTGATTTATCAAAGAAAAAAAGTTAAGAAAGCTAGTCTATCCAACTGTGGAGACAGCTAACATAGCTTAGAAGCAACAGAGCTGGTCTGAGACTTGAAGCGGAGGGTGTTAACCAAGTGGTCATGGTCATGAACTCGTGTCCAGCGTTGTCTAGTCTTGATGCTCCTGAAGACAACGTTAAGGGCAGTGGCGTAACGGAGTACATTTGGGCCCCAAGTTGAATTTTACAAAGGGCTTGTAAAATTCAACCACAATTCCTTGTGGCAGTAATCAAGCTTTGGGCCTTCTAGAGCCTGGCCCTCCTCCCCCGTGATGAATACGCCACTGGTAAAGGGCGGATGCACGTTAAATGGGGCGTGGCTCAAAGTCTTAAAGTAGGCTTGATGTAGACATTAGGAAAGTGGGGCGCCGGCTCAAGAGTCGTCTTCGTCACTTGGCCGCAGTTCAGTATCACGAGGTTCACTCCAACAGACCTCGTGTTGCTACGAGGGCTGTTTTTTAAGTAAGGTCCGTTTGTTTTTTAAAAAATAACAACAATATTTTGTTTCAAAAACCTTTATTTTAGGATTGTACATACTTTTGCTTATTTTTCTAGATAGTTGCCGAGTTTATTAATGTACTTGTCATACCTTAGAACTAAGTTTTGAAAATCCTCTTCAAAGAAGTCTGCCGCCTGATCGGACAGCCAAGAGTTCACGGCCGCTTTCACTTCTTAACGGCGTGGCATGCTGTCAAAAGGTGTTTTGCTCCTCCACGATAACGCAAAGCCTCACACTTCTCGAACGACTCGGGAAGTAATCGAATCTTTTGGCTGGGAGGTTTTGGACCATGCACCATACAGCCCCGACCTTGCTCCCTAACGATTTCTACCTTTCCGGTACCTCAAGCACAGTCTTGGTGGAAATCGCTTCAGTGACAACGAAGAAGTGAAAGCGGCCGTGAACTCTTGGCTGTCCGACCAAGCGGCAGACTTCTTTGAAGAGGATTTTCAAAACTTAGTTCTAAGGTATGAAAAATGCATCAATAAACTCGGCAACTATGTAGAAAAATAGGCAAAAGTATGTACAATCCTAAAATAAAGACTTTTTAAAACAAAATATTGTTATTTTTTAACAAACAAACGGACCTTACTTAAAAAACAGCCCTCGTATAAAAAAAAGCAACGTTAATAAACAAACCCTCACTCACTGAGGGACGGGGAGCTGCAACATAAACGAAGCCACTGACCAAGAGATCAATCGCTGCATTTTAACTTCTATTGAGCTTTTTACGTGTGTTTTAGGATTTAGAAGAATGAGGCATCAGCTCATTCGATACTTAATTAAGGTTGGAAGTTACGTAGTCCATTGCCATTGCCATTGGATAAACTTTCAATGAAAACAAATCACTCTAAAGATAATGTCTTTAGACATAGATACATTATGAATAACATTATAGAAAACTTATGAAAAATTTAAGAATCAACAAAGAAAATTATTATATTTGTAGCACAACGCATTGATATTTAGATTAGTTTCCATTCAAGTCAAACACGAAAAGACTTTTGAAGTTATATAGTAAACAGTTCCTATATTTTTCAATTTTTATAAATGGCTAATGATCCGTAAAGTACTCGTATATGAACGCTTATAAATAAGTTAACTTACAAAAGATTGCGCTTTTTAATATATTTTTTTACAAAACTGATTTATATAGTTACTTGATTGATACAGTGAAATAGAGATTTAATAAATTGTCATATTAAATTTACTTTTGTAGAATTTGAATTCGAGTTATTCTAATTCAAACGTATTTTAGGGCAGCATGGCTAAAAGCTTAATAAATATGAAATGATTTGTTGGGAACATGCATAATATCTTAGAAAAATACATCGTAAGATAAAACAAAATTAAAATAGTGCAGAGTAAGGCGAGTCACCAGCAAATCAAGAAATAGTCCCATGAAACCCGATTGACAGAACATCCCTGAATGAAATGTATTTACTAAGTATTGTGATAAGCCGACTAAGTGGTGTGGTTGGTTTGTCGCTGGTCTTCAGCTCTTAAGGTTGCCGGTTCGACCCCGGCCCAAGTCGGTGGATTTTCATGACGCAGAAAATCGACAGCGGTTATGTCGCATGATTATACGGCACGTAAAAGATCCATAGAGTGTCTGTTTGGCTTGGGTTCTCTCGGCAAAATTAAATCCTAGTACAGGTTCTCATCGTCAGAGCTCAGGTGCTACCCTCTAGGGAGGAAACTGGGTGCCAAAATTACCTTCGGCGATTGGTATCCGCCAAAATGGTGCGGCACTAAAAAGAGATAACAGCTTCTGGGAATGTACTAGATCTGCAATGGTAAAAGACCAATCCGCAGCCCATTAGAAATATAAAAAAGTATTGTGACAAGAGGCAGTGATTGTTTTTAAGACTGCATGCAAAATAAAAGTTTTTACCTACTGTTGCAATGTAAGTAAACAATAAATGATACGTGCAGACGGAATGAAAATAGATCATTTCTCCTTTTTATCGTCTACGATCGATTTTTTATCGCAGATAAAACACTATATGTTCCCATAGAGATTGCAATAATATGTTTTCGAAACGTATATATAAGTGAGATGTCATGCCAGAAAGACAAATTATCCCCTAAATTTCTTTTTCTAAGCAAAAATTCAACCCTCTCTTTCTTTGATTTCCTTTGAAGAAATGTGTATACCGTATAGTTATCAATAATCAATAAAATAAGAAAACAAAATATTGTAAATGTGCTGCTTAAGCCTATGTCATGGCAATATTTCTATTTGGAAATGTAAGTGAAAAGATTTTTATTTTCGTTTATTCACATTTTTCACGAAATATTTTTCTCTAAGAGTAATTGATACTCTAAACATGTTCTTGGAAAAATTAATGAAGTTCGCTGCCAGTTCTCTTCGTATTGCTTTGAATTGCAATGCAAGGACTACTGGCAACCAAATATAATTAATAAACAATTAAACCAATTAAATTGTAGTTATTAATTTAAGCCTGTGTGGCAAGGGTACTCAACCTTTTTTTCTGCTGGGCCGCATACATATGTCAACCATTTCACGCGGGCCGCAGCATGAGGTTAAACGGGGGAGGGGGAATGCTTTAAGACCAAGATAACATTGGAAATTTAAAATATGTAAAATTTATCAAAATATTATAACTCCTGTTTCGCTTTTTTTTAAAAAATTATTATTTTTTAATATTTTTTATTTTTGTCACCAACACTACATTAAAAGAATTTAAGAAACAGTCCTTCGCAAATTTGGCATCAGTAAACGGTTTCATATCATTACCAATAATATAACAAACTTCTTAGGATGTTTTTGTTACTACTGTGACATTATTACCACTGATAAAACATTTTGTTGCCGTTGCAAAGAATATTCAATAAAGCCTATTTATATATATATATTACCTCTTGAAAGAGGAAAAGTGTAATCGAATGATTCCTGTTTATTGGTATTTTGTAAATACAGCACTTTCGTGACAAATCAAACAAGTACTGATCCATATTTGTTTTTCACTACACAGCAGTCAACCTCCAAATCGTTCGAATATTTTTCGCTTGAAAGTATTGAAGATTGTTCAAAATTAGTTCTACCCATAAAATTGTCGCTACACCATTGTTGTCTGTTGTCACTAATGGCAATCGTTATAAATATCAGTTCTGGGCCGTACGACATCGACAGCAAGCAAAGTTGATAAATTTAATTTCTTGTCAAAGAATTTCCCACCAAATTTTTAAGACATTGTCTTAAATAAAAGAATTTCTCAGAGCAATGGGTCATGACCGGGCTACTTAAAAATGCTCTGTGGGTCGCAGGTTGAGTATTGCTGCTGTAAGGGCTTAATACTAATGTTAAATGTATTAGTTATAATGTTAAACACACACACACTAGGGTGGTTTGAAAAGTTCTCGGAATCATCAACATTGGTCAGTGATACTCAACCTGCGGGCCTTCATGTGGCCTTGCAGCCTTTCCTGAATGGCCCGGTCATGGCCCTTGCACCAAGAAATTCAATTATTTAAGAACAATGTAGCATAAATTTAGCGGGATTTTCTATCAATGAAGCAATCAAATCTATCAATTTGTTATCAATATTTTTGATAGTAGAATATAAACAAGAGGCTTGGTCGTGAATAAAATGAAATTGAAACTACCCCATAACTCAGTAAATAATGCATTTTAGTAAATATTTTTTGTGAATTTGACATAATTAGTCTTAAAACATGTAATAAAAAATATTTTTTTAAAGTCAATTCCTATTTAGGTCAAAAAAGAATTTTTTTTTTTTAATTAAATTTAATCAATGAATTAATATTTGAAAAAACTGTATTAACATCTTGTCATCTACTACAAGTTTAAAAATATATACTTGAACTTGAGTGGCGCCATAGTTCTAGTTATTTGTAACTTTGTAAGAATTTTTTCCTCTCTAATGGGGCTGCGGATTGGTATTTTTTACCTATGCAGACCTAGTGCATTCCCCAGGAGCTGGTATCACTTTTTAGTACGGCACCATATAGGCGATATCAATTGCCCCAAGTAATTTTGACGCCCAGTTTCCTTCCCAAAGGGAGGCACCTGAGCTCTGACGATGCGAAATTGTACTTGGGAATTTAATTTTGCCGAGAGCATTCAAGCCAAACAGACACTCAAGGAATTTTTTACATGCCACATAATCATATGACTTGGACGTTGTCGATTTTCTTCATCATGAAAATCCATCGATTTGGGCTGGGATCGAACCAGCTGCCTTAGGTGCAGAAGGCCAGCGATAAACCAACTACGCCACCCAGCCACTGTTTTGATTGATTGGTCGATTGATTGTTTCTATCCATCGTACAAACAATGTAGCATGAAGGCTAGTGGTGATGGGCCAAAACTTAATTTTAAAAAATGACCGATGATGGCAGTGGTCGTAATTGTAAACCGCAATCAAATTGTACTAAACTTGGTGTTGCATTTATTGGTGTTTGAGGGTTAAAAGGAAGATCACAGCCATCATCAGAACAATTCTATTATTTATTATTCTCTCACATAAATTAACAACCCAGAGTAGGAAATACACACATTTAACTAAGTATAGGAGCAAAAGCACTGCAGAAAGGATTCTTAATATTTGATTATAATTCAATTTCCTTACTCTTGGACACTTTGGATGTCTACGGTCTAAATTACTGTAGTTCCGTTCTCAGTTGTTCGACCTTAATCGTCGAGAAACTTTCGACTAACTCTCAGATACTTTCCACTAACTACTAACTTCGCGTACCTAAAAGTTACTGTTTAAATATAACCCTTCATTTGCATAAACCGTGTCTTCTTCGGGAGAAAGTTTTCAATAGAACAATATTTAAAAGAAACAGATTTACCCCAAGAGGATTAGTGAAGGCTCGCGGATAGACCCGTTACAAAGTGACGAGAATGGTGCCTTATCTAACATCCCATTTTTTAAAATTCCACACCATGCATTCCGTGAACATTTTGAGCCTTCGGTAGACCGTCTCTCGATATAGATCTTACGAGGTTCCGCGGCTCAAGCCCATGATTCAAACCATAAACGGAAATAAATTTAAATGTTGCCAAGGGGACCAAAGAGTTAAAATTCTTGATACTGAAAGCTTAGAAGATGATTAGTGTAGTGGTCGATTAAAATGGTCAACACATTCCGAGAATGATTGCTACACCGTGCAGAAAGACTGCATTCAAAAATGAAAATAGTTTGAATGAGTTCCATTGTTATTTTGAATTTCCTTCTGAGAGTTTTCAAACTAGGATTGCATAAATGTTAAACAAATATATGTGAACACATACACTGGTGTCCAAAAGTTAAGCATAATTGATAATTGTGTAATTAAAAAAGGAACTATAAATCAGAATGGCGGGAAACGTGATATGCGAGTGTAAAATGGTTAAAAAATAAGGAAGCAAATCAAAAGAATGATAATAATTAATTTTATTATCCAAAGTAGCAGTTTGAAAGAAAACTGAGCATAGCAAAGATTCACACTTAAAAGAAAAAATGAAAGAAAACATTAAATAATATACTGATGCTGCAGTTTCATAAGGCGTGTGGTCACCTCTGACAGCCAGGCACGCTTCACAGCGATTTACCATACTTGCTATGAGATGATGAATGAGTTGTGGGCTCAAACGGTTCCAAGCTTCTTGGAGAGCTCTCTTCAGTTCTGTAACGGAGCTTGGTGGGTGCGAAAGGGCTGCAATTTATCTCCCGAGCATATCCCATACATGCTCGATAGGATTTAAATCAGGGGAGTTCACGGGTCACGACATGCGCTGGATGTTTTCCGTTTCAAGGAAGTCATCAATCAGCACCGTTCGGTGACATGGCGCATTATCATCCATGAATATGAAGTCAGGACCGACATCACCTCGAAACCAGCGAACATAAGGCTCAAGAACTTCGTCTCTGTATCTTTGAGCAGTCACAGACCCCGTGTCAAAGAAATGGAGGTCTGTGCGGCCGTCCATCATGATGCCTGTCCATACCATTACTTCCCTTGATGAAAAAAATGTCTTTCCGTTATGTTTCTTGGTTCAAAACGTGTTCCACGTTCTCTCTATATAGTTATCCGCGAGAATCACTACTCAGACTAAACCGGGACTCGTCATTGAACATCACATTGGCCCACACTCCAATGTTGATGTTTCAAACTCCAGTTCAAACGAGCGCGTTTATGCGCAGACGTGAGGGGAATGTAAACTGCTGGTCTTCTAAGCATACAGGCCAGCATGATTGAGTCTCCTGTAAACAGTTTGTCTCGAAATTCGTATTCCTGTGAGGACTGTGAGAGCCGATGCTCTGCCCCTCAGACGTCGCGCTCTTATTACCAGATATCGGTCTTGGCGATGGGTTATGACTCTTGGTCGACCTGATACTGGTTGTCGGGTAACATCTCCCATTCTTTGAAACCTCTGCCACAGTCTTGAGATCACAGACTGGTCCACATTCAGAATTCGAGACACTTCGGTTTGAGATCGTGAGGATTCCAGCATTCCAACGATTCTTCCTTTCGTAAACATGTCAAATTGGCGTCTTTCTACCATCATTCACCTTGTTTGATGGTAAACAACGTTCCTTCGCACAACAGTTGCACGAAACTTGTCTGAACTGCCTAGGCTGCGTGAATCGGTTTCTCCGCGTTCCGACATGCACCCGTGTTTCGCGCAGGACGTAGTCGATTGAAAAGTTTTGCATAAACCCAATGTTTCTTCTTCACCCAATTAATATCCGCAAGAAATTTGGAATAATTTTTCGAATATTTACTCCATGTTTTTCGCATTTTATGATTTATGCTTAACTTTTGGACACCAGTGTATTTGTAAAAATTTATATATCGTATATTTCCGATTATAAGCCGAGAGTGCGTACCCCCCCCCCCAAATTTACCGAAAATTAAAAAACCCGCCTATAAGACAAACAAGGGGGGGGGGGATCCTATAATTTTTAAACATGCCACTATGAGGGCGAAAATGTTGTCAAAGGGTAGAAGATTTTTCTATAAAATTGCTGCAAATTAAAAAAAAAACTTTTTAATACGCTAACGATGATACTTTTATTTCTAGTAACCCTATCGAAAGTAAAATAATCCCCCCCCCTCTATTTATTTGTTGTTATTACATTGTATGCGCTAGCAATGGCGCACATTAGGGGAGTGTCCTAGGGATCTGGATCCCCCAAAGCCCTTGAGTTTTTTTCGATTGAATATAATCCTATATATATGTATATAAAGTAAAATTTAATTAAGTACATGTAATTAATAATTTATTTTATTAATTAATGCTGATTATTAATTCAATAATTTATTTTTTACTGTTTTTTTATTAACAAAATCGACAAAATCAGAAGTATCAATTGATGTTGTCTTGAAGTATGATACGAGTTGAGGGACTTCCGACCAGTGCTCCCCCCCCACCCCTTGAAAAATTTCTGTGTACTAGTCACATTTTACTTTAAAATTTTTGTTTGTTTGGATAATTAGCGAAAAGAGATATTCTTTTTCGGTACATGATCATTGGCTTATGTTTCATATCCTGAAGGAGTTTTCTTCGTTTCATATCCTGAAACTTGCTGCATGATGTTCATATGCATGCACACACTCAAATGAGTGAATGTGAATTTTCCGATCTACTTGGAAACTCGGATTCATACACTGATTTTGAAGGACTTTACTTCTCTTTTAAAAAAGTAGTTCCTTTCAAAACACCTGTAACGTGTCTATCCGCCAGCCACTTACTAACCCTCTCGGAGAAAACTATTTCTTTTAAATATTGTTCCATTGAAAACTTTCATCAGAAGAAGAAGATACGGTTTATGCAAATGAAGAATGATATTTAAGCATTAACTTTTAGGTACACTGAGTTAATGGTTAGGAGTTAGCAGTTAGTGGTTAGTGGAAAGTAGCAGTGAACTAGTCGAGAGTTGCTCGACGATGAACTGAAGAATAATTAAAGACTGCTAATTGACGATTTAGTCAATAATTTGGATTAGATTAATAACGGAATTAAGAGAATTAAGGTAATTTAGACGGTATATAACCAAATATTTCTAAGAGTAAGTTAATTGAATTTTAATTAAATAATACGTATCATTTATACCATGCTTTTGCTACTATACTTAATAAAAGGTGCATTTCCTACCCTTGGTTATTAAAATTAGGGGAAAGATTAATAAAAAATAGAATTGTTCTGACAATGGCTGATCTTTATTCTAACTCTCAAACACCAATAAACGTGACAGAACGTTTATCACCCCCCCCCCCCGCCCTAAATTTTAAAATCGTTTGCACATGGCTGAAAGAAAATGCCAAAAATAAAAGCCATTTTCTCTAACTATGTTTTTTCCGAGATTAGTGGATCCAAATGTAAGCCGGCCCCTTACTTACTTTTTCCATCACTTTTACACTGTTTTTCAAATTAAATAAAGTGTTGTTTTATTTTATTTTACATGGTTTTTGATAACGCTGAAGGCATCCTTTCTTGATGTCAACGAATCATATACTACAGTAAAATGCGTTTGACGCGAAAACGCTTAAGACGAAATATCGGTTGACACGATATAATTTAACGATCCCGATAAACTTCCGTGTATTTTCAAGCATTTTTCTATCAACACGAAACGAAAATTGCTTAACACGAAAAATATCCCTTATCCCTTCTGGAAATGAACAAAATACAGAAAACGCCAGTCGCGAAGGCGAGATTTAAGAGAGGCATGAAGAATTCGTTGAAGTAGATGATGATAATATGTGTACAGCCTCAATTATATCAAAGACCTTTTGGAGTTTGTTCAAAGCTAAAAAAAAGTATCATTGATTCAGATTCATTGACGATTAATGCAACTCCTCTTCCTACATCATCCGAAAAGAGGAACATCCTGAAAAGTATGCGTAGTTATTTAGACGCACATTCCTATGGTGAAATGAATTACAAAATTGACGACATTGAACAATTTGATGCTAGAAAAGACAATGCAAAGAAAAATACCAGATTATTTTCCAAAAACTCAATAAATGTTTCGTTCCACAAAAAAAACTTGAAAATTTTGTATTAAATTTCATTAAGTTCTTGTGATTGCTTTACGCATCTACGGGAACAAGATGTACTCTCATAAACTTTATTTTGTTGATTATACGTTTTTTTTTTTTTTGCATTGTCGTTTAACACGAAAAAATATTTCAGTCCCTTCAGTTTCGTGTTGAACGATTTTCACTGTATTTTGACAATGTTTTTCGAAAAACATTTCTTCCTAAAAATAAATTATACTTAGTTATTTAACAAAAATACAAAAAAATCAACATTCACATCGTAAGATGTCTCGTAATTTGTGCAAAAACAACATTTCAACAACATTTAGTCAGATTCAATAAAACAAAAGCAGGAAACTATTATCAACGGGAATAAATATTACAATCTCATGACATAAATTCTATGATTTTTTTCACGTGATTTTATTATTCTTCCCGAAAGAGGTGAGAAATTACAAATGTAATCGAGAATAAACAAAATGTAAAGGAAAAATTCTTCTTAAAATGGGAGTTGTCAGGAAAGAGTGAATAATTTAGCCTTGGGAGAGTGACAATTCCACGAAGAAGGAGTTTCAAATTGTTTCAGTGATAAGTAACATTAAAGTGAAAGTAACATTTCAGAGCAGGAAATCATTGAGAGAAAAATTTGTTAATCTTATAGCAGAATATTAAGAATGAGTTAAAATAAATTATAGTTTAAAAATACTAAAAAATTCGCTTTTTTGGTTTATGATTAACCATAAAAGACAAAACTGTTCACACTGCAACTGCTGGTCTGTGATGCCAATTTGTACCCCTACTACTTTAGAAAAAGTATGCGCGCGCATGCTTGTGGTACGTATCACACCGGAGTATGCCGAAAACATACGAACAATTTCAGCCGTTAGCTTGTACATGGTTTGTGTTTACGTTTACGAAAACCAATAAAATTAAACTCGATGTTCGTTACGTATTTTTACAACAATATAAAATTTTAATTATCTATCTATCTTTTAACTTAAACAAAAAATTATACATGTTCTCTCGATTTATAAAAGAATTTTAATTCATCAAAATAAGATGTAATTTTTTTTCTTACCAAGTTTTTTTAATGAAAATATTATTGCGCCTTCCCTGGATATTTGTGCCAGAGCCGCACTTAAGGAGCCAACGAGCCATATGCGGCTCTGGAGCCGCACTTTGCCGACCACTGGGTTAATCGAACTAAAAAGTAAAAAAAAAAAAATTCTTAATATAAGAATAAAACGATTAACGAGAAAATTAATGTTATTGGGGTAAAAGCGCGTGTTTTCCTCTATATCAATTGTTATTATTTCTTACTAGCTCTATTCCCAAATGCTTAGTTAGTGTAAAAATGAAGTACAAAGCACCCCACAGTTTTACCCCCAATGACATTAATTTTCTCGTTAATCATTTTATTCTTATATTAAAATTTTTTTTTTTTTACTTTTTAGTTCGATTAACCATAACAGTGTCTTTTTTAGTTTTTTTAAACTATAATTTATTTTTCTTTTTTTCAGTTCGATCTACAATAAAAGCATATTCTTAGTTTTTTTAAACTATCACTTATTCATTGATGAATTAATCTTAAATGCGTCACTTTTTAGAATCTGGAATACCCATTGGGATCATATCAATGCGTCGATACGTCCTGGTTTACTTTTTTTCACATGCACGAATCTTTTTTTTTTATTTCCATTTTCAGGAAAACCAGACCATTGTTTATATTATGGTAAGAAATTGCTGACGTACGTTTTCGCTTTTAGGGTTGCAATTTAATTCTTTAGTCGTCAAATCTGAAAATTGTATAATGAATCAGTCGCCAAACCTGGAAATCGTTATCCCTTATGATCCTGATCAGGACAATGGAACAAAATTATTAAATTATTGTAAGGTCATCGGTCCCGGAGAAGTGAGCAAAATTTCGAATTAATCTGACCTTTTTAAGGGAGTAAAAATCGAGTTCAAAAATTCCGTTACATCAAGTGAAGCTTAAAAAAGAGTGTTAAAAATAAATGCTATTACTGTTAAAAAATTTATATAAGTATATTCCTATTAAAAATAGATTTTTTTCTAGGTTTTAATTCTATTTTTATCTATATATTATTTAGATTTATTTATGATTACGTGGTTTTTTAATGTATATGTAAAAATTTAAAGTAAAATGATTAAAAATATATACATGTTTATTCATATTTACTTATAATTCGAATCTCCTTTATTTATAACATCTAATTCATAAATCCTAATACCCTAATTCGAAACGCACGCGTCTCAATTATCTTTTTCTAAAGCATTAAAAGCATTGTGTTTGTATATTTATTACCGATTCTTTAAACCTTGAATTTTTGATAGATTTATTCGCGATTCCAAGAAATACAAAATCATTAATTGGCTTTATGCACCTTTCTAACCGGGATTTTATTATCTAAACAATGATATCATTTAAAAAAAATCAATTATTCCCTTCGCCTAAACACGAGACTGTATTTTTTATAATTATTTTTTCCATGTTCTTCCCTGTATATAAAAACTTGATACTTGAATAATTCCCTCTCTTGTATTTTGGCACTGTACAAGAAGCATGCTCATATAAATCATGTGATCCCGAACATTTCTTTTTAATTTTTTGGCCACCACCATTTAATTACCTCTAATCAAATGTAAATTTTTCACGGACAAATATATTGCACACATTATAACTAAGCACTTAAGTATGTTTTTAGGTTAACTAACAACTAATTTAATATCTTCCCAAAGAATTGAAAAGTTTTAATGTGTGCTTCCTCGCTTTCAATTTACTATTTCTCTAAGTGAAATGTTCCGAATTAGCCCTTGATCAATAAAGCAATATGTAAAACATTTTTGCAAAAATTTCTCAGCTTAATGTTAACAGTCTGCAAAACGAGAGATAGATGAACAGAAATATACAATACAATCATAGAAGAATATAGACTTTATTACAAACGATGATCCCAGCATAGAACAGATGGGGTGCGCTGCTTTCCATTCGAGACGGGAATCCATTTCAGGCGAAATCCGACTTCTTTTCCCGAACATGCCTTATTCAGGATTCACCGGAGCCTACTCGATTACCAGTTGGGCGATTACCAACCACCATATTGGTAGGGCGGTATATGCGTTATGTTCAAAATACTTATAAATAATAGCTATGTATTCTTATGAACAGTTTAAATAATAAACTAATTAAAACGTAAACAATTTTTAATCTTGTAGAGCAAAGCTCCCCCCCCTCCTCCAACCTTTTTAATCCCGCTGACCCCGGTCAGTGTTTGACAATTTTACCGCGGCCACTAAGGATGGGGCGTTGATTGTTTATATTTTAGATATTTAAATATGCTTTCACATTTAATAAGTGTGAATGTACTTTATATCACATTTAACATAAAGTGATTTAACATAAAATATAAAATGATTTTTATGGAAATCATTAAATGTTCCTTGGGGTCCTTTACCATTTGATCCACGGACAGCCACCGGTCCGCGATCCGAGGCCACTCTTGTAGAGGAAAAATATTAATCAGGAATAAAAACAAAATTATGTGCAGTGTAATGATTGATTGTTTATTGATGTCGCATTTCGAAGCTACACTAGAACTGTCGGCGGAATTCCCAAAGGGGTCGAGCTCACTCCAAAGGGTTCAGAACTTTGAACAGGTCCTTTGGGAAACAACCATTCCGACTCTCACTTAACCTTTATTAAGCAAAACATTTTTTAAAAGTACTCTAAAGTAAGTTTGCATAATTTGTAACATACGCGACCTATTCTCGGACCGGGCTAGAGGTGAGGGAGGAAGTGAAGGATGACTCGCCATAATACTTTTCAACTATTTATATTCAGCACACTAATTATCAACAGACACAATTCAAGTATTCAAACAAGATGGGATGTTCCGATTAAGAGCAATGAGGGATTTAACTACGAAAGAAGTGAATTATGAAAAAGATTTCTATTAGATTGATCCTCCTTTTATGGATCAAGCCATATCTAAGCTCTAATATTTGAGTTACAATTTAGCTATGGTGACCAATCGTCACTTCGATATCTTCCATTTATTTAATGCCCTAAACGCGCTTTCAATGTTTACTAATATCTGATTAGTAGATACCTTTCCTTGTCCTCAGCTTCTCTATATTTCAATTTCCAGATAACTCCGGTGGCCGAGTGGTCTAGGCATCGGATCATGGCTAGCGTGTCATGAGTTCGATCTTAGTACCACTAAAGATCCGCCGTGTAGGGGAGCGATGCACGTTAAATCTGTCGAGAGCTCAAACGTCCTCCCGTTGGTGTGGTGCGGTAGTTAGGAGACGGGGGAGGGGTCTATAACTCCGTCTATTCATCTACTCCGTTAGCTAAATAACCTATACTATATATATAACTGACCTAATCTGTATATCACGGTTTCTTCTTCCAAAAGGGTTGGTTATGATTGGTAGCCCACAGATTTCCCAAGAGGATTAGCTGAAGGACGCGTATAGATCCTTCACAAACTTATAGGCAAGTTTAAAGATTCAGTTTTGGAATCATAGGGAAGTATCAACAAACTTAATAAGAGACACTACAACAAAAATATTCAAAATTCCTGTAAAGAAATAAATTAAATAAAAAAAATACAGGGTAAAAAAAAAGAAAAATGACCAATGACATTGGAATATGCTTTCAAAAGCAATATGTACAATGAATATCTCCAATACACAGATCCTCAGTTATAACAAAACCAGACGGGGAGAAAAAAAGATAAAAAAAAAAACCAATAAAATTTATCTAAGAAAACTCTGATTATACATTTTTATTTAAAAGAGGCAACCACATATCCTGTTAATACTTTTTCCTCTTTATTTTTCTTTCTGTTTTATATAAATGAATCATGATACCGGAAGGACAAAGTCTCATTTTAGACCTCCACTCCCTTTTTTTTACATACACTTAACTTCAATACAGAAAGAAAACAAATGATCTATTTTCATGTAAAGAATTTAGCCATTGATTAGGGCTTTGGGTGACGAACATCGTAACTTTGAAGCTCTGTGAAGTGAGGAAGATGACACTTGAAGTGGCCTCCCACTCTCCAAACTTCCACACCATGCCAACAAAAGAATTTTTTGCCTCGACGGAATTAACGTACACCGACCCTCGACGCAATATGTCTTTAGAAGCACAGGGACAAAAACCCGTAACACGACAAAACAACACCCGCTTCAAATTCGTAAATCGTTTAACACGAAACTGAAGGGACTAAAATATTTTTTCGTGTTAAAGGATATTTTCGAGAAAAAAACCCCACATATTCATCTAAATAAATATTAGAGTACATTTTATTTACTTAGATACGTATACATTTAACAAAATTAATGAAGCAAAATCTTTTACAAAAAAATGAAATTTAATACAATTTTTTTTTAGAAAAACAAAATGTTTTTTCAGTTTGTGGAAAATAATCTGTTATTTTTTTCTTCGAATTGTCTTTTTAAGCTTCAAATTGTCAACAAATAGTTCGATGTCGTCCATTTTGTTATTCATTTTACCTTTGGAGAGAATGTGCGTCTAAATAAGTGCGCATACTTTTCATGATGTTCATCATTTCAGATGATGTGGAAACAGACGTTGCATCATTCATTTCATTTAGGGGTGGAGAGTAGCCTTTGAGAGTCAATCTCCGCAAGACCCATTCTAATCGGATTTCAATTCAACTAGAAAAACATGCATACCAAATTTCATTACCGTAGGTCTAGTTTGTGGCGTAACCTACACCCCCGCATCGCAGGGAGAGGGCAAAGTCTTTGTTATGTTATGGCTTTGCAACCCTTTGTAAAATCCAGCTTGGGGTCCAAAACTTGACTATGCAGGGGGGCTCTAATATTCTCTGTTACGCAACTGGGTCTAGTAGTTCCATAATGGATAAATTTTTTTTATCAATACATTATAGAAACTGCCCCCCCCCCTTCCGCACACACATTTGGGATTGATTTCCTTCAAATTCATTTTTAGCGTATCGATATTGAATGAAAGAATTGAAAAACGGATATATATATTTCTTAATATATGACGCCACTTAACTCTTCACTAAAACCCTTAGGGTCAATTTCCTCAAAAAATCCGCTTTAAGCGGATCTCTACTCCATGAAGGGAATATGCCTTCTAAATGAAAGTTTGAGAAGCACTGGTATAAATTGATTTATCTCTACCTTTAAACCCAGGGTGGGCATTTTGTTGATCGTGATCGACCGGTGAACCGCCAAGACATTTTGAGGCGACCGCCTAAAAATTTTACCATTTAGTAATTATATACGGCAAATTCAAGATTGGTTCACAGTACGCAGACTGAGCCTTTACTGACTATAACAACAAAAACTAACTTTAGATAAAAAAGTTTTATTTTTTAAATTTATTTTGAATTGTTTCATAAGAAATGTATCATTTAATACAATTATGTTTGGGGCTATTTTTTTATTAAGTTTGTATCTTGCGTTTTGCTTCAAACGCTGTTTTAAAGGTGTTTTTTTTAGCGTTCTGAGGTATATATTATATATATAAGTACATATATTTTTTCCGTACTTATTACGTTTTATAATAACATTTTCCTCACCTCACCATATCTACGACATTGGCAGTAGCGTACACAAGAATTCTTAAAGGGAAGGGGTCGAGGGTTGAAGGTCTACCATTCTCGTATAATATCCATTTTCGCAGTCAAACATATTTTTTTGGTTTTGTCGATTGTGGGTACAAAAAATAGCAACAACAACAAAAAAATTAAATAAATTACTGAATAAAGGATTAACATTAATAAATAAAAAAAATTACTATTATGAAATACTTAGTTTCATTTTACATGCTATATACACGGGGCTATAATGAATCGGAAAAACAGGAAGGATTATGAGGAAGGGTCCGGACCCGTGGACCCCTCTCCCGCCCTTGTGTGCGCCACTGACACTGGGTGGACCGCGACTCCTTGAAAAAATTAGAAGTAGCTCGCATCCTGGAAAAGTCTGCCCACCCTTGCTTTAAACAACAGATTGTGTACTCAAAAACGTATAACTATATGGAATTAGAAAATTCTAGTTGAAACTGTAACATTCCTAATAAAATTTTACATTAAATTCAAGTTTGGGTATTATATGAATATCATTAAGATTCATTTTCTTAAAATTGTATTTCGAATCAGTAGAATTTCAACTATTAGAAACAATGAGGAATTCCCCCCCCGCGATTTCTCGGGTACGAGTGCAGAATGCTGAGGTCGCAGGAAGCCGAAGTATTAGGAAGCTGTCTATTAAGGAGATAAGTGAACTCAACGGAAGCTCACAATATTTCTAGGAAATCGATCATTCTTGCGGTTTCATGCTACGATAGCGTAATAGGATCTCATTGTGTGACCTTGGCCCTTACTCGGCGTCATTGCCACACTTCTGTTTTGTTTATGAACGACATTTTGCCTGAATTTACCTTGAATTCGGGCGATAATCGAGAGGGTGATAAGAAGAGATTGCAGAAGAGGCAAAAAAATTGCCTCGTGTCTTAGTATCGATTTTAAGTATGTGGTACATTGGCGGTGTTTTGTTATTGGCGAATTTCAATGTCGCATTGTCCAGTGATAAATGTTTCCTATTCAGGGTTTTTACGTTGTTCGATAGCGTGAAAATTACGTAACGGATTTATTTGAAATAGAAAATGTGAAATGTAATTATCACCCGATTTTATTTTGATCAAGGAAAGATGTTTGCTTGCATTTACCTTGAATAAAAATGATAATGAAGAATGATAAGAGGATTGCAGAAGTGGTAAAAGGGGAATGTTGCGTGTATTGGTATTCGATATCGTGTTTTGACCAATAATGTTGTTTACGGATGTATGAATTTCAATGTTTTACTCATCGAGAACAAATTTAGGTCTTCGCTCTTTGTGGTGGAATGAAAATTATTTAACGGTTTTAAATAATTAAAAATGTTTAAATAAAAAAAAATTGTATAATGAATATATGACAATAAGATGTTTAAATTATTAAACATTTGAAAAAAAATTATGATAATAGGGTGTTTAAATTAATAAATATTTGTTTTATAAAATATATAATAATGGAATGTTTAAATTAATGGAATGGTTAAATAAAATTTTTGATAATAGGATGTTTGAATTAATAAATATGTACAATAAAATTTTTGATGATAGGATGTTTAAATTAATAAATATATGTACAATATAAAACATATGATTATAGGATATTCAAATTAATAAATATATGATAAATCTCCGTGCATAAAAGGAGGGGAGAGAAAAGTGTTTCTCACTCATTCAACAATCATTACGATATCTCAGGGACGAAGAGACAGAGTTGAAATTTGGCAGGCATGCTTCTTTCATAGAGTAGACATCTGCTAAGAGTAGGTTTTGTGAAAATTGACCCCCAAATGCGGTTCCGAGGGGTAAACGGGTGTAATATTCCAGTTTTCGAATAATTAGACCTAGAAATTTGATGAGCATTCTTTTCTTGTTTGAGTAGAAATCTGTTATGAAGGGGTTTTTGCAGAAATCGACTCTCAAAGGGGTTGCCGCACCGTTCCCCAAATTGGGGAGCGCGCCTTCCTAGCCGGGAGTGATAACTCTACGAGGGGGGGGGGCGAGCATATTGAAAGGCGGAAAACAAAAGATTATTTTTAAAAAAATTATTAATTTTCGAAAGTAAACAAACAAAATACATTCTGACGAAAGAAATAAATACACTTATAAATGTATCAGTTCTGCACAATGTATTTTATAACTAAGCAATGTTAAGCAATTAATTTAGCAATACTGATCTAAGAACAAGTTAAATAGTTAACCATTGATTCCATGGGAATGTCATACATAAATTATTTACAAAAATGAACACTTTTCTTGATAATTTGTATAGTTTATAATTAATCAATTTTCTGCTGATTAAAAGATACGCGATTCACTCCTCAATGCCACCGTTTACCACGTACGCATGCGTATGTGATGTATTGGGGGGGGGGGAATAAATAAGTAAAGCCTCTGAAATAAATAAGTCCTTCGCAAACACTGTCGAGGACTTATTATAGCATTTTAAAACCTTCGGAATAATTCATAAAATTATTCAAAAGATCAGAAAATATCGTACTTCGGAAAGACGTATATATACGTCCGGGCAATTAAAGTTTTGGCTGAGCAAGACGTATAAATGCCTGTTGCACTTAAGAAGTTAAAGTCGTATTGTAGCTTTAGTGTCAAAATATAGTATTATTGAATTCAATGCATTGTTATTGTGGGGGGCGATGAAAATTATGATTGAGGAGCACTGGGTTGCGGGGATGTTATAAATAAAAACTACGATTTTTCAATAATTAAATCTCTTCAGACTTGAAATTTAGTAAACATTTTTGTTTTTGTTGAGTAAAAATTCGCTATTTTTTGGAAATAGACTCCCAGAAGGTGTGGTCACGTAGGCGTAAAATATAAATATATCCCGTTGTAGAAATTAAATCCATAGTTTTTATTTGAATCAAAAAGGAGGACTATAAAATATTTTTGAACATAATTGAAAGCTTAATTCTGAGACTAAAACATCAGTAATTTAATATATTGGGAGGAGAGAAAAGATACTCACAACTCGTCACGAGATCTCTAGAACTATTAGAAATGGTCTGAAAATTTGGTAGGCATGTTTCTTTTATTGAGAATAGAATCGCTAAGAACGGGTTTTGGAAAACCGATTA
>BMAO01019999.1:0-23621 GCA_019973975.1 Trichonephila clavata | reverse complement strand
GAAAATATATTCTAAACACATGCAAGTAAATCACCACAGTACAATGTATCTTCATCCACAAACAAAACTTTTAAATTTATGTTCAAGACTATTATAGTCCGAGAACTGAATTTGTTTTTCTCTCTACAAGTATAACTAGCTAGCTTTTTAATTAAAATACTGTAACTATTTTTAATCAAGATCTTTTTATCACAATTTTCCGACTAACTATCTGATTCATTTGCTTACCAGACACTACTCCCACGGTGAAATTTTTAAATCCACAAATTAAAAAACACAGTAGCCATAAACATTTTAAAAAATCAAACTTTTTTCCCTCTTTTCTCCTATAATTAAAACAGAGTTAATTAACAGATGCTCTTGGCTCCAAGTCCTTAATTATAATCCATAATTAAAAAGCGAATCACGTTTAATTAATGCTTTAAAATAGGTAGTGCGTCTTTTGTTTTCTTATTTATTTTTTACTTTTTTTGTTCTTATGTTTTTTTCTGGTTTGGCATGAGTAAAAATTATTTATCTTAAGATCACGATCGTAGATAATGGTCATTGCTGACTGAGTATTTTGAGTTGAGATAATTGGAGAAAAAATGTTTTTGTGATTGATTTATTTTAGGAAAAAATACATGTAGAAGCTATTGATAATTCAGCCTGTTTCACAAATAAATTTAATTTATACAAAGTGCATGTCGTGTTAAGCGTTTATTTCTTATTTGTTCTTTTGTTCTCATTTATAATTTGTATTAGTATGAGATATTGAAGTATATTTATCGTTGCAAATTTGTGTGGAGGGAATAGCAACCAATGGCTCCAATTGATTGAATAATAACAGATTTATTAAAGGACAAGGATGAACAAATGACTACACGAAGATAAATTGACGTACATACACGAAGATATATTGACGTATATACACGAAGGTATATTGACTCATATACACGAAGATATATTGGCGTATATACACGAAGATATATCGACGTATATATACGAAGATATATTGACGTATATACACGAAGAAATATTATAACAGATTATTTACAATAATGGAAAACGTTATAAACAAGTTATAAACGCTTAACTTGTTTTTAACGTTCCTTTTTGGAACGTTATAAACTAGTTTTAGAGCTCTCCAGAAACGGCTTTCTAGAACTC
Organism: Trichonephila clavata; assembly: GCA_019973975.1. Classification (NCBI taxonomy): domain Eukaryota; kingdom Metazoa; phylum Arthropoda; class Arachnida; order Araneae; family Nephilidae; genus Trichonephila; species Trichonephila clavata. Next base: position 22,472 of record BMAO01019999.1, on the reverse strand, counting down.
ACAAGCAGGAGTTTTCCACTGGCAGGAACTCAGACAGATAAAGTTGCAGTCAACACACAAGCAGATTCTGATCTCGTCTAAAAATTCCCTTATATAACCACATGGAAATTTACAGAAGGGTCTATCCCAGAAAATTCTCGAAGGTTCCTTGGCGATATTATTTTTGGCCATACGATCTGGGAACCCTATCTTCAGATTTACTATTATTATGCGTTTCAAGTTCATTCTGGAAGAGAACTTTCTCTGTAAAACACAATTTTCCACAAGCAGTGTATCACTGTAAGGAAAATGTTGGTACTTCATACGTTGCGTGTTTTATTAGTGAACTGTGGTAAATTAATAATAACTGAAGATATTTAGGAATTTTTAGTGCAAATATTTCTTCTGAAAAATTCCATTATAGTTATAGAATATAATTCTAGATAGTTCTCATTACCTATACTTCAATGTAGTTATTTTTCATGCATTTTTTTTTATTTATGTGAAAAAAACTAAATTGGCTTGCTAAGATTATTGAATTTAATATTTTTAATGATATAGTATTATTCAAATATTTTATGGGGGGGGAATAATTTTTATAAACAAACTATATACATGTTCAAATAAAGAGCATAATACAATAAATATTTAATTTACTGAATATTTTTAAATAATAAAAGATTGTTTTCTGCTTTATACCATAATCCTGAATTCGAAATTTACAATATATTTATAATAAAGATGCGTAATAAAGCTTGTTTTTCAGTGTTAAGTTTGAATATTAGTAACTTTCATGCCGTAATATTTAGAATAATTGAGTGGATTAACACTAATTATCTTCAAACTTGATTTTTATATATCACAGTGGCTTTAATTATTTTCTTTAAATAAATGTTGCAAGCAAAGTAATCGTTTGGGATAAATTTGCTTAAATAATCAATTTATTTTTTATTTAAAGATTGTAAAGTTCGAGTAAATAATTTTTATTGATACTTGCACAATTTTTTAAAATGTTTTATGTTCCACACAAGTTTTTGTTCTTATTTCTTATGCTAACTAAACCAGTTACAGTACAGTAAATTTCAAAGCAAGACAGAGAAATTTTTACTGCTTTAGTTCTTCGCAAGGCTGAACATCAAAACACATTTTTTTTTCTTTTTTGGAAGAAGTGCAAAACTTTGCGAATCTTTTTTTTTCTCGAACAAAGACTTTTAAAGTTATCCGATCGAACTGTCACAAAGGAAAGTTAAGAATTTTTTTTGTATTTCTTTTTCTACCAACTCAACTTGTCTTCTCTTTGACATCGATAACGCTCTGGCACTTGGTGAAATTAAACAACAAACGATCTATAAATCGATAACAGCAACAAAACAATAAATTTATAAATGAAGTGAAGTATTTATACGTCTTATAGCTCCACCCCTTCATTATCATCAAAGTTTTGTTCCGAAAACACACCGAGGAGGGGGTACGAGTGCTTCTAATTGCATAAAAATGCTTCCAAATGCGAGACATGCTTGGCGCGACGTGTTGCTGCGTCTCGCGTGCGGAGAGCAAACGATTTTGGAACATCACGCAATTCCAGAACATTAAAATTCTAAGTTGTGTTCGAAAGGAGCTATGGAACACAGAAAACGTGACCTTTACTCCAAGAGAAGGGTTTACAGTTCTGTTTAAAGCCCTGAAGAATTGTCGGTTCGCATTCGAAGATTTAAGCAGTTTCAATTTTTGTTCTTTGTTCGCGTTTTGTTTCTGGTAGATAAGATCGTTTCAGATCATTTTTCTTGTTTTCTTCGGTACAATGGTCTTTTAAGCTTTCGGAGTTAAGGTAATCTTTTTTCAATTCTTTATCTAGTTCATGTCATCTTCTCTGAGCTTCTTGAGGGTATTGGTTTTCTTATTTACTTAGCTGTTAAATAAATATTTAAAGTTAATTTAATAGATTTTATAGTTTTTCCGTGTTTTCTTTTCAAAGTAAAGTCACCGTTTCTAAGTCATTCTACAGATGTATTTATTCAATTTGCTGAGGTTAAAGTTTAGATATCTTTTTCAAAGGATATATGTATTTATCTGCAAAGCTCTGAAAACTTCAAAAAATAGTTTCAGTAAGATTTTGTTGGTATGTCTAATACAAATTGACACTTCTAAGAATTTCGATTTATTTTATTAACGTTACCATTGAAGACTAATTTACATCAGTTTTGTTTAAAAATGAAATCAGCTTTAGAACTTGTATTTTTTTCAATCAGCCCTTATATTCAAATACATTAAAATATCAAGAAATCCAGCTTTTATAATCGTTGCTTGATTTCATACATTAAAGTTAAGTGTACATGTATGTGTGTGTGAGGAAAAGACTTAATAAAGACTAACACATATTTATTTATTTTATAAAATACTTAAAAATTTTTGACGATTATTTCCAAATTTGAGATGCGCAACAATTTAGAATTACCATATTCGAGCAATTTATTACCAAAATAATTTTGTTTGATTTTGTTTATTTTTTTAAATAGATTTTGTTTTTTTCCCTGAAAATAAATTTGCACTTTCAAATCAAAAAAGAGAAAGAATTACTATTTCAATAACAAAATTATTTAAGTTAAATGAAAAATCTATATAAAAGGAATTACAAATTGTTTTATATATTACAATTTAAGAAAATCGAATAAATTTTACTTCGACTCATTTATAAATAAAGCATATTTCAATATTGTTTGTATATTATTAAATTATTTTAGAAGCGTTTTTTAAAAATAATTAACTTTTGTAAAACAACTGTTTGGAGACAGAGAGAGAGTATTAGAGACCCAATGCAAAGTCAGGTTTTGAGTCCCAAGCCGGATCTTACAAAGGGTCTTATACTTGTCATCAGTCAGGCTTTGGGCCTCCTAGAATCCACCTACCTGGTCAACCATATAAAGGAAACTGATGTACGATCAGTTTGTCGAGGCACAAAGCCTTTCAATAGCATATACACAATATAGATATAAATTATAATATGCTATATATTTATTAATATATATAATTCTAGGGATCAATATTATAATTTAAGAAATATTTTTACAAAATGAGATTTCATTGCTTTTGAATTCTTAACAAAAGGCAGATTTATATCTCCATACACGTCAGAGCTAATTTTAAACCACATTATACACCGGAGCAATGAAATATCAGACGATAGATGTCTTCGCAATTGGTTAAGGATTGACCTACTTTACTCCAGACTAAATTTAAACAGGGAACCAGTGAAGAAATGCTTTTAAAATGCATTAAATGTTTTTAATTGATGTACTAATCCCAAAAGTCAACTGGGTTTACTGGGTGAATGTAACGATAACGTTCATCAAACAATTCCTCAGAAGAAACAGGAATGAATTTGGGATTTAATTGAATTGCTTAATTAATAAGGGGATAAATTTTTTTCACTTAATTTGCAATGCATTATTTTGATGAAAAAAACCTATTTCGCAACTATTATTATCTCTTCAAATGCTTGACTTTTCTCTAATTCTCAGTATAATTTGAAATACATACATATAGGTCCCTTAACGTCATTTATATTGAATGAATTGTTGGGTAAGGTAAACAATTCTATAAAAAATAAACCTTGCAAATAAAGAAAATGAATAAAAAGAACAAATCGGCTTATGTTTGATTGATACTAAGCAAACTTCTAAATGAGAAAATATTTTCTGTTGCAGGTTAAGATAATGGCAGTTAAAAAAATCAGTTAATATGATATCACAACAGTTCTTACAAAAATAAATCAGTTTTGAGGAAATGTGTTGAGTATATATTTTTTTTTCTATAATTTGTGGGGAAAACATTAAAAAAAGTATAAGTTATTTGATGAGTGGATATGATTCGATAATATTAAAAACAAAAACAAAAATATATATTACAAGATAATATTTCTCTGACATTTTATAACTGAAATTTTTAATGCAATTTTGTTGTAAATATCGTTTTATTGTTAATTTTTACTAATATGACCCATTTAGCTGAGCAATAAGTTTATTTTTGATCATGTTTTTAAATTTAGTATCTGATTCTTTATTTTAAAATTAAAAATATTACAAATGAATAAATTTAAAAAACTGTATGGACTATTTAAGAATCTGATTTAAAATAGTAAGCCTCAATTCATGTTAAAAGAAATAGATTAAAGTATTTAAAATTTCTTTTAATTCTGTAATTTTTCTGCAATAGTACTTACTTTTTCAAGAGTTTTTTTTTTGGTTATTGAGCTTTTAAATTTTAATATTTTTTAAAATAATTCTTTTATTTATTCTTTATTTTGAATACCTATTTCTATCATTTTTATACAAAAACAGCACTCAATAAAAGTACTTTTAAAAGCATACGATATAAATTTTTGATTCTGCTATTTCTTCTGGCTAAAAAAATTAGTTCCACCTCGGAAATTACGATGAAAAAAAGCAATATAACAATATTTTCATTTTGACCTGTTAATGATTTAGATCAGCGATTCTCAACTGTGCCGCGACACTTTTGAGTGTCGCCAAATCTTTGGAATGTGCCGCCAAATTCTTGAAATGTGCCGCCAAATTCTTGAAATGTGCCGCCAAATGATTTTAGAATTATTAATTATACTCAAGAGAGAAGAAACAATAAGCAAAAAGAAACCAAACCATTCCACCGTTTTATAGAAATAAACTATTCAAAAAATTGTTATCGACCATTTGACTACACTAAAGGAGAGAGATATTCTTACTTCCTAAATTAATATATTAAAAAATTGGATTGGATTGTAATCCATGTGTGGTAAGTGTATATGAATTAAGTTTGAATGAAGAGGACAAATAATTTCTCTCTGTAATAATCGGTATTTAATTTCAAAACATTTGGAAGAGTCAATTAATTCCTTTTGGATTAAAATTAGAAGAGATTATCTCATAATAGCCAAAAAAAGCTTTAAAAATATTGTTACTGTTTTCTATATTTTATTTGTGTGAATTCGGATTTCCGCATTAACAAATATAAAAATGCAAGAAAATGATCGCAACTTTTAAATGTAGATGACAAAATAAGAGTGGCATGATTATTTTTACGACCAAATATAAACGAATTTATCAAAAATCATTAAGCTCAAATTTCGCAATAAATGTGTGTGTATTCTTACAATTATTTTGTAATCAGTTACTCAATAAATATTTTGTTGTCTTTGTCTTTCATCAATATTTAACACTGAAAATTATTATCATAAACATTTTACATAGTGTATTATGGATAAGTAAAATTCTTTTAAGCTTATTTCATCGTTAGTGTGTTGCTAAGTTTTGAAATTGTAAAAAGTGTTCCACAACAATAACAAAAACAAAAAAAAAGGTTGAGAATCACTGATTTAGATGAATTAAATAGCTAAAAAGAATCTTTGTATTTTTGAGTAGATAAAGAAAATTATTCTGTGTATATAAATTCCTCTATGGTTAAATAAAATATTTTTCATAATAATAAAGGTATAATTTCAATATAAAAACGTATTTGAATGGATAAATAACATCGAAAAACAAAGAATTCGTTTTAAACTACAAATCCCTGACACAGTTATACAATTCGATTTATTCAGTGTCAGTTTATAAATGATCAGAAATTATTTTCTGGAAACACACAAATAGAAGACCTGAACCATTTATATTGAAGGTAAAATCCTACTAAACATAATCTCTAACAGTAAATATTTTTATTCTAATAGCAAAACATTCATCGTTAGAAATAAATCGAAGAATTGTTACATTTTCATATAACCTCCAAATTTAATTATGCGATGCTCCAAATATAAATTTTACATTCATCTTACAATTTAATATACATATTTATTACTTAAATTGAAAACTTCAATTGAATTTATTAGAAATAACAAATATAAAATATAATGAAAATTTGTAATGTAAAATCTATAAAATTTATATTTTATTCATTTAAATCGTAGTCCTATAAATAATAATTTATAAGCAAAGACAAATTGGAAGGAAAAACATTATAATTCTTTTTTAGGTATGATTAAAGTTAAAAATCTATCCAAAGTTATCCTATTCTCTTGTAAAAGAAATAAATTATTCAATGGTATTAAATCTTTCTCCTTACTTTCGAATTTCGCAGGCAAGTAAATTATGTTTTGTATGAATAAATCAATAAGACTGGCTAAAATGGAGGTGAAAAGAAGAACTAACATTAAATATTTACGAATAAGAAAAATCCGAGATGTTGTAAATTCACAAAACTTATTCCTTGAAGTTATTTTCGGCTTTTTCAAATAATTCCCGTAGTTTTACACTGAATATTTCAAGATTTACTCCCCTTTAACAAAATCAGAGAATTAAGTTGTCTTTCAGTGGAAAAATTTAGCTTTGCCATGTAGAAACACAAAACATTCTGTGAGAATTGCTGATAGAAACGAAATGTGTATATCAATCTCTTCTAAGTATTCGTGCACTATTTAAAATAATTCTTCTTAATAGTGAACACAATCTTTTATGCATATTATTAATTCTTGCTTAAAAATCGTTCTAATGGGTTACACCACCAACTAATTTCTCAAATTAAAATAAGTTGCCAAATCTAGAGGTATGCAGCCAATGTGAAAAACCGTTCCCATGTACGTTTGAACACAATATTAGTGATGGCAGTATTTGGCAATGGTTTTTGAATTGGCGACATCTTTTCATTTGGCTAAATTACTCAATGATATAATACGTAAGCACCGAAAAGATCTTAAGTGCAGCATTTGGTTAAAAATTTACTAAATTATCCAGTCAAAGTAAAAATATGGCACTTACGTATTATAGCATCCGCATTGGCGACATTATGTAAAAGGAAGCACATGGTCGCCAATTCAACGCGTACGACACATGCAAAATTTGGGTTGCCAACTTGGCGAGTTATATTGAACGTTGGCATTGCTGCGAAAGTACATAAGTAGCAAAAGTAATTATAAAATTAATCAACCAGTATTTGTAAGTTTAATATTTTTTCTTAAAGTAAATAAAATAAAATTCTGTTATAATATTTGATTTCCATACAGAAAAGGTATACTTTCAAATGGAGAACTTTTGATTGATTTGAATTACAATAGTGTGAAAAAAAATAATATAAATTAGTTTTAATATTATATATAACTCATTGAAAAATTTCTTATTTATAAACTTATTATAATTTTCATTGAAAATAATACTGATTTTCAGCATTATATTCTCAGATAATTTTGGAAACAGAATAACTAAGCACAAATAATTAAAAAACGACTCTTATTTTACTTGCAGGATAATCATTTTCAGGCACAAAAAATTAATTTACATCAGTTAAACCAAATATATTTAAGAGTTTCAATGTTGTTCATGTTCCTAATGGAATTCTTATCAGTAAAAAAAATTTTGAAGTAAAAAAAATCAAATTTTTTTTTACATAAGTTTGGTATTTAAGCACTTATGGAAAAAAAAAATTCATTCGATGACACATTCACTGCAATGTTAGAGATTTCTAAAATATTCGAAGCACAAAGAGTATTTCTACAATGCTCGGAACGAAAAATTATTTCTAAAATAAACGAAATAGATTGAAAACTACGAAAATAAATACACACAAAGTATTCGAACAACACGTCTTTTGTTTCCAATTCCAGTTTCAGCTGCAGGAAACTATTTCCAAGGTTTCCAGATTTTCATTTCAGAGACGCAAATATTGCGCTTTCAGATTTGTCATTGCTACGATTGATTTGTTATAAATGCTCAGAAATGGTTTTCCATAATTTCCGAAAATAGTAGCATCCAATTTACATCGTTAACAAAGTTTTGTGATGGTATAAGGCAGAATCTCGTGAGATGGTATTAATTTAGGATTGTTTTCCACATTTATATTCTGCATTCAGCAATGACATTCATATTAAATATGGAAATATATCACATCTTTCGTAAGTAGTGCATTTCTGCATGGGAAATTAGTCACAAAATTGAGACTAAGTAGTTGAAAGTAAATATTCGTGAACATCAAGTTCTTCTAACTTTTATTTATTATGAAACTTAATGCTTATAATATCTGAATAATTTTCTTCTTTTTTCTTATCCTTCTGGTCTAAATCAGACCACATCCATGAGTTTGTTCACCATGAAAAATTCTAAAACCAAAATAGACTTCTTCAAAAGGTTTTCTTGTACCAAATTAACTCAATCAAGTAAATGTTGTGGTGTAGCCTCTGCATCATTACACTTGGTGCAAATTGGAAAAGTCTTGGTACCATGAGAGAATCTGAGGGACTGTAAATGCCCCGTAGACAGTCGAGCAAAAGTAGTTTGAACACTCCAGTTTCCTTTAAAATTGATTGACGCTTCAGGGCACTGTCTAAGATACCACGGATGCGGTTGTTTCCAGGAGATTTTTATGGGGGCTTTACATTTCAAGTATAGTTCACGGTACGTCAGAGGTTCCTCATTGACCTGAGTCATTGAAGTACTACCCTTTTCAAGGTCATCAACAACGTCATTATATTTCAAATTTACATGGGACAGAATACACTGCAGATGAATCTCAACAGAACCAGACAGGGTCCTGAGTTAATCAATAATATTCATTCCCTTGAGGTCTCCAATTGTTTAAAAATTGAATAGCACTTCGAGACTATCTGAAAGAATCCAGATTTTGCCAGTCAAATTCAGTCCAGATTTGCCAGTCACAGTCTAGAACACTTATAGTATAGATATAAATGCACTTGTGTCATACTAACTGCAACGGAGTGTTCCAACCACCAGAGACGCCCTCTAGTGACCACTGATCTTCAGCAGAGGCCAGGTGAGGAGAGAAAATAGAGTCGCTATGAAAAACCTGCCATATTCTTTGTGCATTATTTTTGTTAACGGTATGTGTTGTCTTTATGTAGCCTAACTTGAATTTATAAACAATAGTTACTTCCGTTGTACAGTAATTTTCATGAGGTAAAATCTAAGTAAAATTCAATTATTCACTTTTCATATCTGTTTTTAAAGTTTATTAGTTGCTTCAAATAGGTAGCTGACTTTCCACTTATCTTAAATTATCAAAAATCACACAAGTTTAACGTAATTATACAAACTAAAACTATAACTTTGTAAGAGGATAAGCATTTGAATCAGCAGATTTTTTGTAGTTCTTTAAATTTAAATAGCTATGAATAACAAAACAAGTGTAAGAAAATTGATGTTATTTAATTAGTAACAATACTTAGTACCAAATCTTCAAATATAATACGTAAAATTCTTTATATATGTACTGCCATATACACTAGTTTTTGTCCAACTGTCTTAGCACCAAGTAGACAAAAAATCAACTTAATAGTATTTTTTTTTATTTTGAACAAAATTTTATGCGCGTGATTATATTTAAATATCTATTTCTTTTTAATTAATTAGATAAATAGTTAATTTTATTGTTAGATATATTCCTTCAAGTCCTTCAGATACTTCTTTTGAAGAGATATATTTCTATACCTTTATAAAATAAAATAAAAAAAGCAATTTATATAAAACACACAGAAAACAACTTTAGTATGGATAATTAAAAAAAAATAAATACGCGATTGTTTCCATCATTCAAAGACATAAGTATCCAAAATTGAAATAATAAATGTCAATACGTTTCATAAAAATTCTAAAATTAAAAAAATATATATTAAAGCAAGTCAATAATGCACTTCATTACATGCAGGAAAAGCATTTACGTAAGCTATTTAAAAGCACCATTTTCAATTTTTAGAATGTTATTTAATAAAGAACATTGATTTAGATTTCGTTTTTATTTTCTGTTAATAATACAAATTAATTGCTCAAATATCATGCAAGAATATTTGAAAAGTTAATTATTTCTGATAAAGGAATTTTTCCGATGGAAAAACATAGTTTGACAAATTGAATCAAAATCACGTTTTTCGATGAAAAGAAAATTTATACATCCAGTTTTGAAGCATTTAAATTTTTTTTCTTCGATATTCTTCTTCTCATTTTGACGAAATTAAACACTTCAGATTTATCTTCCAACATTCAAGTACTTCATAAAGATTGATTCATTATTTTTTTACATGCTTTTTCTTTATTATTGTCTGTTCAAGCAAATTATATTAATTTCTTAAGTAGTTGTTGAGAAGATTATTTTTTTATTCAAGAACTCTTTTTTTTATTTCTTTTGGTTTCATTTGAATTCATCAAATATTTTGTTTTTTCTTATGAGATCTGCATTGAGTAGTTTTTCATAATATAACTCTGCTGATTAAATTACTGTAACACGTATTACTGACCTTTAATTATTTCTTTAGTTTACTGCTTATCAAGAAAGTATTAAGTACCTGTATTTATTTTTGTCACAAAAAATTATTTTAAGGTTTTCCTAATAAACTCAAGTATATCTAAAGTGAAGATTTTAAGGTAGATATTCAAATTTTCCTCATGTGTTGTTTCCTTTGAGACAGCACTCTCCTCGTGGGAAAACTGAGCTTTACAAGCAAAGTTCGTTTTGCCACATGAATTTGGATAAGATTATTTCAATCACAGAAGATGGGACCAGCGTTACCAGATTGTAGAATTTATAATCCTTGGCAACAAATTTGAAAATACGATATTGCCAAGGAATCATCGAGAAGGCTTTATGATCGATCCTTCTAGAAATAACCACAAAGCTATAAAAAAGACGCCTGTAAAAAAAGGCCGAATCAAATCAGAAAAGAGTTTAGTCCTGCGCGTTGACACCGATAAGACAGAGATTTATCTGTCTGAGCTCCTGTTGTTGGAACGGCTCTAGAAAGCCATTTCAGGAGCGTTGTAAAGCTTATTTATGATGAGTGTGTTTTCCATTACTGTAAATATCTGTTGTAATATTTCTTCGTGTAGTTCGTCTTCGTGTATTCATCTATTCGTCCTCGTCCATAAAAAATCTGTTATTATTCAAATAATTAAAATCATCGTCTTCTTTCTCCCCAAGCAAACTTGTAACACTATTATATACACCTTAATTTATTTTGTTCCCTACAATAGTCAATATTTAATTATCTAATGTGTGTTGTTCATGTTATCTTTGAAACGAGATTTAATAATCAAGCTATATGAATTTCAAATATAGCTTTATAGAACGTTTGGCTCTATACAGATGACTATTTGACAAAAATATATCAAACTACATTATCAGAATGAATTTTATTTTGAAATCTATGATTACGTACTTTCATTAATTCATTTTAGATTTATTTACTTAAGAAATGTAAATAAGGGTGTAGTTTTACCTCTTTTAAAATGCATTCAAAACCCTAACAAATATTGAATTATTTTGTTGATACTCATATGCTTATTTGAACTACGATGTTACTACAATCTCCCACCTCGTTTACAAATTTTCCACCCTAAAACTTTTTTTCTTAAATATGAATTTCTACAACTCATCTTTAACTTGTAGAAACATTTGTTTCATCTATCATCCATTTTAGAACATCAATTAAAACTACAATTTCTTCTCAAAGGAAACCGTTGTCATAACTAATTAAATTGAATAAGCATATTGTAATTGGTTATGCTGGCGTCACTACGGGAATCTTAAGGTCTGACAAATAACAGGAGAAATACCTTAATGAAGATGGGCAAAATTATGTAAATTTAAGAGCCGTAGAATATGACGAATAACAGCAGACACGCCTTAATGATGATAGATGAGACCATGGAAATGCAAATATAAGAATATTGACCGATTTTAGCCGGAGTCAAGGGATATGTGCTATCATTAGATGCATTTTTTTTCCATCTAACATGAGCAAAATTTATACTTAAGAAGTTTTTTAGAACCAAAATGACGCTTTAAGTGTTGTGAAAATTATTCTTCAATGAAATTAGTTATAATCGTCTTCTAAATACGTGTTCTTTTGTATTTTTAAACAGTTTTTCGTTCTGTTTTGTGGCTGTTGCTTTAATGGCAATAAATAATCCCTTTATTGGTCCTTTTGCATTACAGGGTGAGTAAAAATGATGGACCTGATTTTAAAAAATCCTATTTTCGAAAGTACTGCGTATATTGCGATAAATGATACATGAATGCACACACACACAATCTTCAACCGTTCGAAAAAGAAGTACAAACATGAAATTGTTTTGCAAATATGAGAGAATCTCTTTTAATATTTATGAAACATTCTTCATGGCATGCAAAATGTACTAATAACAAGTAAAATAAAAAAAATTAAATCAATTCCTACTTTTAATTGATGAATATATATATATATAAAGAGAGTGAAAGAGATTTGTCTGCATTGTTGTAACAATGCACACCCGGTTTGCATAGTTTGGCTGAAAAACCAGTTTTCGACGCCAATTTTTGTCCTAGTTTTAAGTTACATTGTTACAACAATGGAGACGAATCTAAGTTGGCTTCGAAAACCGGTATTTAATGAATTAATATTTGTAAAAACAGTAAAACAGTATGAACATCAAGTGTCATCCACTACAAGTTTCAAAAGATTTATTTGAACTTAACTGGATGAATAGAAAGTATTTTATTAACGATTGAAAATTTGAGCAATATATATATATATATATTATATATATATATAGGGAGAGAGTGAGCTAATAGTAGGAATAGAAAAAGCAATCATTTTTGAATTTTTTTGGAATTTTAAAATAAAAAATAGTGTGAAAACTTTAAATTAGAAAATTAAAATAAAAATCTTCCATTTTAACATTCTATTAAGGATTTTGTTTTGTTATTTTCAGTAAGAAAATGCACCTTTTCTTGAAACATTTTGAGAAACAAAAAAAAACAAAAAATTCCGCTTAAAGGGGTTAAAGCAATTGTGATTTTTCAAAATGATACGAAAGCAATTGTATAGATATTCACAAAACTAAATTTTTGACCCCGAAAGGTAGTTTTTCAAAGTGCACTGGCAAAAATGGTAAACTTTGATGGATAGCGAATTTAAAAATGGATCACTTGATTTTTGAATTTGACATCAGTGCGCAATTTTTATTCTTTTCTGTATAAAAATTTTCCTTACGTCTCCGTTTTTTTTTTTTTTTAAATCTCTTTGACACTGTTGCTAACCTATCCACTGATCAGATCGATATGTTTCGAAGTTCGGTAAAATTTTTTCTTCCATCAGCAGTACAAAACAAAGCTCCTCGGGGTTAAAAAAAATTGACCGGTTGCGATTTCTTTCCGCAATCATCGATCAAAATAGTGACAGAAAAATCTGGGATTTTCTTTTTCGTTTTCGTTTTTAACAACAGATTTCTTTAAGCAAGTTGAAGGAGAAGGAAAATGATGAAGTGGAAATTTATTATTATGAGAAAGATGTATTTCTTCTTTATGTATCGTTTTTCGTTGCAGTGAAAGATTTTATTGCCTATGAAAATATATATTGTATCTATTATCTAAAGAATAAAATTTTATTTCTCTATTAAATTTTATCGTTTTATACGGAAAAATATAATTCGCGTTTCATTTGTCTCATATAATTATAAAAAAAAAATGAGTTTCAAGCAAAGTAAACGTAAATATAATCCTTACAGTGGGAAAAAAAAGAAAAGAAAAAAACTGTACCTATCCGTATCGCCGGCTCAAATCTCGCCAAGAAAGCTTTATTGGTGACAACGCGCAACAAATACATAAAAAAGTGTTAGTAAATGTTAGCTCTCATTGGTTTTTCATCCATTTTTGCTGTATTATGAAAAAGACGTAACTGATAAAAAAAAAGACCGTGACTTGCTTTGAAAATGTGGGGTAAAAGGTTACCATCGGGAATATTTCGTTTGGCGTCTGTAGTATCATTTTTTGCGTCTTTATCGCCCACGCCGTGATACGGAAAAGTACCCAAAGAAACAAATAAGTGAGAAAGAGGAGCATGAATGAATTGTGAATATAAATAATATTTCTCTTAAACCATACATTTTTGTTATTGTTTTAATTGTTTAACTGCTCCATAAGACAGTTTGTGTCAAGGATTTTTCAGCTTTGTAAGCTGACTAAAAAAGAAACTTTTGTACATTTAGATGCTTTACTTTTATGTTTCTAGATCTAAGAATTTGTTTTAGCAATATTCAGATGTTACTTGAAACAAAACTTTTGTTTTTGCTCTTTATTTTGTATCATAATAGTGTTAATGAGTTTATTTGTATTCATTAATATTTTATTTATTCAAACAGATGAAAAATAATATTTCTTTCTTTCATATATTCTTGCAAACACATTGCATAAACTTCGAATTAATATTTTGTTTTCTTTTTTTCATTTTCAAAAGATACAAGAAATTGCTAAGTAAATATAAGAGAATTGTGGTTTATCACGAAATGTTTCAATTAGGAATTGCAGATCCTGAAAAAATTATGTAAATTTCTCCTTTTTTGTTCCTGAATTAACAATTACTCTTCTGCAACAGATGCATTTCTAACCATCATTTATAATGAAAATGCATTTAAAAAAGATAATCTCACATTAATTAGTTTTTCTATGTTTCGAAAGCTTGTTTTTCCTTGAAAATAATCGCATTGTTGCATTATTTTTGACATTCCTAGAAAGAAATAATTCAAAATACACAATATTTATTCGAAATAATTTTTGAAAACGTTTTTTTTTAAAAGAGTTTGAGAGAATACTTTATATGCAATCGATATTTTATAAATTAAATTTTGTTAAATTAAATTTGGGTTTTTTAGAAATTATGGGTAGAATTGTAAAAGTCACAAACAAAACACTCCAAAGACTTTAAAAAAATAGTTTAAAACAATGTATTTTCTATTCTGTGTTACAACTCTAAATATTATGAATAATTGCTTTGCAGTGAGCTATCAAATTCTAGAGCCACTTCAATAGCTTTATGAATTCTTCGAAGTACTTCCTAAAGCCGATGATTCATAAAAAAAAACAATTTTAACGCCACCCAACTGACAAAAAGAATTTTAATGAATTCTGATATTCATGATTCAACAGCTGCATTTGAAAAAAGTATCAAAATAACTACAAATTCTTAAAAACTCAATAAATATTTAAAAGGCCTCGCAAATTATGCCATTGGTTATAAATAAAAAAAATGAGGGAAATTCATACATTAAAATTTTGAGTTTTGAAAATCAAGATATTTTTCCAATTCCTATATATATATATTTATATCAGAGGCGTATGCAAGGGTGGGGTTAGGGGCTCAACCCCCTCCTATAGACCAACGGATTTTTAATTTTTACCATAAAGATTACGTTTTTCCGCTTTCGTCTACACTTTTTTTTAATATAATCCCCCCCCCCCCAAGAAAATAGTCTGTGTGTAAAGTTACTAATATATAGAAAAAAATCTGAAATCGGTTACAAGGGCTAGTTACCGATGTGTAAGAAGTATCAGTTAACACCTTAACCAGTTTACTCTTACACCGTAAGGGTTACCAAAAGCTAGCTACAACCGGTTTACCCGTACACTATACGGGCACTGATATTTTTTTCATTCTATCTTTGATTTGCACATATTTTTAATTCTTATAGTGGAATTATTAGTGATAGTGTTTTTAAGAAACGTACTTTGACACAACAGGTCCAGAATTCAAATCCCAGGCTGGACAAGGTCGACTCAGCTTTTCATTCCTTCAGTGGTCGATAAATGAGTACAAGGCTTGCTTGGGAACTAAATCCTGAGGGATTCATATCACACTGACCAACTAACCGGAACATCTGATCAGGCACCTCGGTGCCCAAGGTCATGAAAACTGAGATGGGCACAGTAATTCTTGGCCCTCCAATGGGTTGCTGTGCCACTGAATCTGGTTTAGTTTTCAAGAGATGCGTTTTTTCTTGGTACTGATATTCTTCTCATCGGTGATTTTCTTTGTGATGAAGGTGGAATTTTTCCTTGAAGGCAGGAATTTAGATTTTTGAAAATATTCCATAAAGAACAAGGCAATGTGCAATTTGTTGCTTGAGAGGAAATGAAAATGGGGAGATAATCCATAAAATTTGATATTGTCCCTGTCCCCATTGCAATATAAAACTTAATATTACACCATGCTTCAAATTGTGTGTGCATATATTTATCAACCCACACACAAAATCCTACACCTAAATCTTAAAAGAGGTACGAACATGAACTTTTTTTGTAAGTATGACCGAAAATCTTTTAAGGTACACGAAACACATTTTTCATGGAGATACAACACATTCTTCATTCAACACATTCTTTAGAGTGTACTTATAAAAAGAAAACATTAAGGGTGGAGTTTTTGTGTTCCACAATAAAATAAAAAATAATGTGAAAACTTAAAAATTAAAAAGAAAATTCTTTTATGTTTACTATTATCCTTATTTATTTGCAGTAAAAAATGTGTCGTTTTTTTGGAGGGGGCAAAAGAATTGACCGCTTCTAGGGTTAAAAGAGAACATTTCCCTATGGAATTGTATTTTAGGTGTGATTGTAAGAAAATCGAATGGAATCACCCAAAACCCATCATGCTTCCGTCAAATTGGAATACTGTTAACATATTATTCATGAATTGTATTCCCTTTCTGCAAATTGTCATCTTCAAGCTAATTTCACTGTTAGGGATGCCCAGATCAACGCAGTGCATTCAGCGATCCGCCGACTAATTCTTCTGAATAATTCCACATCTTCATTAACCTCCGCATAGGACGCCATTAACGTAAGTTGCTTAACAGATAATTGTCGGTGAAGTTTAGGGCCCTGATTGGAGAATCTCTCTTGCTTCGCACATCGGCATTTAAATTAGTTTGGACCTCAGCTACTAACAGGCTATGGTTCTGAAGTAGAAGATTAATTGCTTGTTCATGCTGGCTCTGGTACGAACCGTCTTTCCTGCTGCGCTCTGTTTGGTATGGGAAATGCCACCTATGAAAACGGTAATGACTTTCCCGAGTTGAGTTGTTTTCCGTTAGATGATGGTGACTTAAATTGCGTGTCATGAAGTTCAACTATTTGATGTGTCGTATAGTAGATTTTAATCGTTCCTAAACGTGAGATGCAAATAGTATGCATAATTTTTTTTTGTTAAATATTATTTAACAGAATAGGGCATTTAAATTGGACAATGTAAAAGAGACGAAATTTATTATTCGAATTCTGACCAGTTTGAATTTATATAACTCGTGATTGTGCAAAGTCTTAAGACACTTTTCCGTTTTGCAAGCGGTAATCTAGCCAAGTTGGCGCTGTTGGTGACAACACACATTATACACATAAAAATATTGATAAATACTAATTCTCATTGGTTTTTCCTCCATTTTTTGAGGAATTATGAAAGAGACGCTACTTATAAGAAAATACCACGACTTGTTTTAAAAATATGGTGGTAAAAGCCATTGGAAATATTCCATTTGGCGTCGGTTGTATCATTTCTGGCGACTTAACTGCCACTGCAGGCGAAGTGGACATTTACCAACTTTACATTTACAATATTTTTATGATTGAATAAAAAATATACTAACATCTCTATGGGTATTTATTTTATGACTAATATTACATTTTATGGAGCATAAATTAAAATAGTAAGATAAAAATTTGCTATAAATTATATAAGACTACTTGAGTGTAAAATTTTGCTTTGATATTGTATACATCGCAGTTATACGGAGAAAAAAGTTATTTTTAATCGCAACCTACCTATGCGAAAAAGATGTTCTATGGTATGGAGATTAGAAGTAAAATAATTTATTTTAAAAATAATTTCACACAATATTTAATATTGCCACAAAGTGGTTAAATTTTATTTTTGAAAAAATGGAAAAAAACTTAATTTTGGTTAGATGATTTTTGATTAAAAACAAAATTATTTTCTACAATATAAGTAACTAAAAACGATGATTGTTGATAAGGGAAATTGAATAGTGAACATTACAATATGCATTGCAACACTTCATAACCTATGCTCTTTCTCATCGCCCCTTTGAATCAGTCCGATCCAAGCATTTTGCCTTCTTCCGCTTCATCGTTCATTGCAATTTCGACAATAGGTTTTTGTTAAAAATTTAATACAAGTAAAGAAGCCATTAAGTGTACCTGATACTTTTTTTCTTGTAACTATTTAGTAGTTTTCCTCTCATTGCAGTAAATGTTAATGTTAGAAAGGTTTAAAATACCCATTTTTCTTTCAAAAAAATTACTTCATTTTTTACCTTACAAAACTGAAATATATAAACTTCTGTCCTTATGTTTCAGTACGTAACATAAAAATTAATTTTTTATTTCATTTTTCCAACCTCTGTGTACCAGAGAAGATCTTTTCAGCAAAGAAAAATCGTGAAAATCTGGAAAAAAAATTCTATTTACCCATGTACATACATTTTGGAATTATAGAATAGTTTGGTTTATCTGATGAAAAATGAAAACATAAGTATGAAAAACTAAGATTTTTCATGTATTCTACGACAAACTAGTTTAATAAAAAACAACCGTTCTGTTTTTGAATAAAATCTTTAAATTGTATTTGTAACTTGTTGTTTTTAACTTGTATTTCTTTTTAAAAAAATTTATTATTTGTTGAGTGCTTAAAATTTGTTTTAGAAAACTTAACTCTTAGAAATATTTCCACAAAAAGTTAAATGAATCTTCTAACTCTTATACACTTTTCGAACAAACTAATTTTTAATTTCAATATTCTGTAAAATTTATTTTTCTTATTTCAGAGTATCCTTCAAACTGCTTTAAAAAAGATGTATCTTTTAAAAAAACATTTTCACTGCAATTTTTTTTTAATGTTATTCCGAAAAAGAATAAACAGCACGAGGAAATTGTCTTCACGTATTATATAATTTAGGAAATTTTAATGTATCTTTTTTAAAGCCCTTTAAATTTTTATAACTGCATTCCTTATAAAAACGAGTCACTATAATATCTTCCTAAGAAAATCTTCATAAACATGATGGACAACCTCTCTTTTCAACATAATAACAAAAATTTCACGCGTTTTTTCTCCCTTAATTTTTCTCTAAACTAAATCTTTTATGTCTTTTATTTTTCGAAGTCATATTTGTCTTAAGAAAATACTTCGCCATTTTTGACCTATAAAAAGAAACGCTTTCCCTTGTTTCAAAATTTACTCATTCTTCTTTTTCACTCAGCTTGTCAAAAATAATTTATGTAACTGAGTTATAAACAGTTTAATTCTTTCTCTGTTATGTACCGTAAATTAACCCCCAAGAAAACCATTTTTCAAATTTTCCTGAGTTGCGTTTAATAAACTCAAGAGCAAAAATAAAAAGGAACAAAAACTTGCCGGATATTATTGATTAATGGCGGTCTTGAAGGTTTCACGTGCTTGGTTGGCCGGATAAAATCTTAAGAGATTTCCTTAAGGCTGACGTAATTGAGAATACGGAAGGATTAATCTTCTTTGAATATTTACAAATTTTTGAATATTAACCAAGTCTAGATTATGCATATATAATGCTACCAGAGAATAATTCAAACTTATTGAAAAAAATTAGAAAGTAAACTCTTATAAGTTTCTATATTTTTTTAAGAAACTGGATTGAATGTAAATAAGTTTTAATGCACCGGGATAAGTTTACGTATGAAGAGAAATTTTAATGAATTATCTAGAAAAGTTTCGATTAAATCCTTTAACAGTTGAATTATTTAAATATATATATATATATATATATATATATATATATATATATATATATAATATTGCATAGGAAAATTGCATTTGAATTAAGACAGAAAATTAATTTAATTAATAAGTTAAAAAATTGTGAACTGTTTAAACCGCGTCTGTTAGTAAATTCGGAGTAAAATTTACTTTTTATTAATTCTCTGTGCAGTTCTTTCAATTCAGAAAAATAACTCTGTTTATTTTAAATATTATAACTTTGTTTTTGCAATATAGTTAAAAACGTCTCCGCGAAGTCCAATTTTAATTCTAGGGAAAAAATGAATTATTCTTTATTGTATTTACTCAGAGATACTTACCTCCGTTAACCATATTTATTAAAATTTCAAATATAATGTTCTTTTTTATTACATTAAATTTCTTCTCTTTTGTATAATTTAAATTTATGAAAGTACGAATGTTATTTAAAGAGATATTACGAAACATGCAAAATAAATTTTTAATGGTCAAGGAAAAAAAACATGTACAGGGGCTTTTTTGGGGGTGGGGTAGATTTATAATAATTTAAAAAGTCTACATGCATCGTAAATTTACACGAAAGAAAGGATCCCAGCAGAGAAAAGAAAACTTTTATTTAATTGAACTAGAGTATATTTATTTAATTGGATTGGATTTTTATCGCAGTGTATATATCTATTTTACTTATTTGTTTCAGTTATTGTTCAAACTCACTGGCGTAACTAATTCTGAATGAACCTTGTATCAAATGTACAAGATTATCCTTAACTAAGGTTGACCTTAATTAAGATATGGAAACCCTGTTAGTGGAACTGCAGTTACACATATTGGGGCCCCTGTAGCTTGGGGACTCCATATCATTGATAGGGCTAATACGGTGGTGGCTAAACCCCTGTTCAAACTTCACTAGCGTATGTTTGTCACATTCCACACCTTGTAAAATGGTTCCGTAAAATAATTCATGGGAGATCACTTTTAAAATGAACAAGTTAAATTCCTTGAAATTAGCTTTGTTCAAAGGATACTTGTTAAAAACTCTTAATTTTCTCAGCACTGAAAAAAAAAGGTTTAGGTATGTGACAATTCATTTAAGTTTTTTGATTATTCCCTGAGTAATATACATATATTTATAAACATTTCTTTGATTCAATTATTGACAATTTCTATCAAATATAAATTTATACATATCCATTGCTGAATTACTTACCATGGAAATCTTTAAATGTTTTTCTTTCAATTAAAAAGCACGTTATAATTGTTTGGACAGCTCTTTTTCATTAATCCTTCTCTGCGTTGCAAAATCGAACAAGTTAAATAATGTAAAAGTATCGTTGCATGATTATTACATATTTTAAATATTCGTTGTTTCTAAGGAGAATATACTTCATTTTTAAATAGGGCTTCATTATTAAACTCTAAAAAAATTATTCATCTTAAAAACTTAAATGTAACTTGTATCTCTGAATACACGTTTCATTAATACTCTTATATTTTTTTAATTCTTTTAATTTAATACGGGATTAAATATTCGATGTTCTAATGATGTATTTCTTTTTTTATAGATTACATCAGAGATCCTAAAAATGAAACGATATCCAGTCAAGGTAAGGGATTAATATTTATGTCTGATTATATATAGTTTCAAATATTTATCTATACATAAATTTTGTATAAAATTTTACATAAAGCTAATTTTAAATACCTAGTATTTATCTCTTTGCTAAAAAAATGTTATGTGTAATCTTATATATTGCTGTATTTATTCTGAATTGTGTATAAAAATTTTGTTATTTGAATAGATATAATTCTTCATTTATCAATTTGTAATAGTCTTGATTTATTAATTTTTTTAGTTTACCTGCCAAACGGCAAATAACATTTTAACCACAACTTTATTTTTCAAAAACTGCCACGTTGACACATTTCACAGTAAGATGATGCGATACTGCATCAGCCATCGATTCTGACTAATCAGCATATTAAACACCGAAAATCATATGATAATAAGATACTAGGAGCTTCATGTAGGGAAAGGAAAAAAGCTAATATCCTGTTGATTTAAAAATAATATTTTCAATAATAATAAAACACAAAAAAGAGTATCCTACGCTAACGTTGTTAGTTGAGTTACCTCCGACTCTTCTCCTCAAAATAAAAATGAATCCCAAAATCATAATATTGAACAAAACAATAGTTTTCAAAGAATCCGAGGATTAGGCCAGATCCAGAAAGATAATACTTCTAATTTTCCTCAAGTCTTAGAACTTTTCAATATAATTTCTAGCATACTAAAAATAATGCCTATCTACTTGTTGAATTCATGTTAAATGATTCATAAATTTTCTTTTACTTAGCTTCAGAAATCCCCCCTCTCCCCTTTTTTCTTTTAATACCATATTTTCCCCTTTAATTTTACACTCCATTGATTTCTTTTACTCTGAATCGGGCAATCAATACCAATAGCTCACTTCCAGCATCCAATCAAAAGGCTCCATCCAAGAAACAGAGGTTTTTGTCTGCCAGCCTACTCCATTGGTTTTTTTCTTCCTGAAGCCACACCTCCACCTAACCAACCAAGTCGACATCACAATGCCACCTTCCCAATTCCAGACAGGGGATTGAGAACTACTAACGCAGCTCAGATGCCTCGCAAAAACGTCAAGTCAATGTGAGGAAATGGCTGGAGTAGACTATTTGCTATTTTAAAATCCACATTTTACTGATGATTACAAAGAGATAAGGCGGTTACACATAGAGCTTAACACAAACACGCTCACATCTAAGACAGACTATGCACAAGCATTCTCTATTTGCACTGGGGAC
Source organism: Trichonephila clavata (assembly GCA_019973975.1). NCBI lineage: Eukaryota > Metazoa > Arthropoda > Arachnida > Araneae > Nephilidae > Trichonephila > Trichonephila clavata. The sequence goes on along the minus strand of BMAO01019999.1, from coordinate 85 downwards.
TTCAGTCTTTATGTTTTTTCTACCGGAAGCTTTTAGAATCATATGATTTCCAGTAAGTACTTATTGTGATTGGTCAGAATACGTG
>BMAO01019998.1:0-20940 GCA_019973975.1 Trichonephila clavata | reverse complement strand
ACTAATTTTCAAAGTAGCTTTTAATAAACTGTTATCGCTAGACAACAAATCTCGAATTAGACGTGAAATTTTGTTGAATAATACCTAGTTACGAAAATTAAAAGAGAGATTTATATAGATAGAAAATAATGTATTGATATGTATTTTACCAACTCTTGAAATAATTGATAATTTATTTAGCTTTTAAGTACTCATTCAGGTTACATCTTATCACACAATTCCAGATTGAAAATATTTTCAACATCCCATTTCAGTCTTTGATTGAAAACGGAACAGGCACATATTGTTAAATTTATCTCACTAACAGCATTGTCCTTTTGGAGGTTTTCTGACCAGATGTGTGAATAACACCTTAATGGACCATCAATACTATTTTGTCTAAGAGTGACCATCTACTTACATGGAAACGAGACAACGCGGATGTGTGAATTCCCTATTCATTTATGCAGAACATCACGTCGTCTACTATCGGTGACTTGCTTTGAACAGTTATAGCAGAGTACGTTAGAAGGCTCTGGACGTGATTCGGTTGGAAGAATATTAGATTGAATCTATGCAGAATTTTAGATTTATGTACTAAAATGTAACATTGTAAAAGGAAAATAAAACGTTAGCATAAAAAATAATAATTGGCCTAACAAATTATAAAAATTAGTATACAGTAATAAAAATAATAAAAATAATTTTTTCATATATTCCTGCAGCAGGTCATGGAGCCATGAACATGTCTAATATGTGTATGTGTATAGTATAAAATGACTCAATCAATCTCAGGATGTATTAAATGAACATGCTTGAAATCTCCCAGGCTTGTTCTTTTATTCAAAAGAGATCCGCTATCGAAATCGACTCCTAAGGAGAGTTTCAAGGTTGTTACAGACTAAAATTCCTAGTTTTTAAGCTTACTACAGACTCTTAAAATTGTCTTTCGTGGTTTTATTGTTTATTAGGAACCTGTTACGATAGAGCGTTGGGAACATAAGAAAGTTCAAGTAATAATATTGAAGTCAAGATGCGGGGTCTATAAGTATACCCGCGCATTTATATAATATGTAAATATCTATATATTGTGGGAAACATATTTCACTTCGGTTGCTCTGAACACGATATACTGCTCGGACTCAAGCGACTTGCCAAATAATTTTGCTTTCTTTGAATTTATTGACTTTAGTTTTTGTGTCTCCTGCTTATTTTTAATAATTGTAAATCTTTCTTTCTCTCGTGCTTTTAGTTTTATTATTTGTTTTTAATTAACCAAAGCTAACTGTAATTATAGGTATATGTATAAGGAAAGTTCTAAAACTGTCATGGCAATATGTAAAGAAAGGAAATATTTATTTCTTGGAATAATGCGTTGAGTTGTGTCTAGCAAGAATTGTTGACATTTTACTTAGGTATCGAATTACCATATTAATTTAATCTTCGCGACAACAATATATATATATATATATATATACAAGGGTGAATCGGAAAATAAATTTCTTCTTTCGACTGTGGTCAGAGTTGTGTATGAAAGCCAAAACATAGAATGAGACATTAAAGATAAGACATAACTTTATTTCTCCACATTAGTACCACGTACATTGAGACAATTTTCATACCACTTGATACGCTTAAAACCGCACTCCAGAAAAACTCTGGGCTTTACTTACGGAAAAAGCGTTTAACGGCTTGTTTGACTTCAACGTTGATTTCAAAGCGCCTTCCGGAGAGATTCTTCTTCAAAGCTGTAAGCGGATGAAAGTCACTTGGTGCGAGATCAGGACTGTATGGTGAATGGTGTAGGGACTCTCAAACTAAGAGTTTCAATAAGGTTTTAAATTGTCGTTACCGAATGTGATCTCGCATTGGCATCCAACAACATAACGCTGTATCTGAGAAGCCCAGGAATTTTTTCCCCAATCCATATGCTTGATAGCGCGTTCCACCTTTACTCTAAGGTATATCGGTACCTTCACGTTCGCCTGCTGTTTCGTCGTTTGCCCATAGCCCCTCCGTCAGTGATGAAAACATTCAGAAAATGAATAAACTAATCACGAAAGATCATCAATTCACGGTGCGCATGATAACTAGACGATGAATGCTGTAAAGTACTTTGAAATTATATCGCCCGTTTCATAAAAAGTCTACGCAGGGTACTACTCCAGTACACACAACAAGGTTCACGGTTTTTTCGTTCACCACATTCCCCTCACACAGCAAATATCGTCAAATAGTTCTTCGGAAAAAAAGGGGGTGGTGCAAAATCAACATCCACCATTCTCGCCACATCTCAATCCTCCTGACTTCTTCCTTTATCATGACTCAAATTAACTTTGAAAGAAAGGATATTTGACAATATTTCTGACATTTAATGAAACGTGGCGAGGCTTTTGAACTCCATCCCAAGGGAAGACTTTTTTGAAAAGTTTCCACGACATGTATAGCAGATCTTAGTCGTACATAATTATGGGAGGTGGGAGAGACAGTAAAATAACTTTCGTTAATATTTCATATAGTTTAATGTTACAAGACCATTCACCGAACTTTATTGTCCGAGTTTGTACATGTAAATATATGGCTAGAGGTGTATGTGTTTAAATAAAAAAACGTATCTGATGCAGCTCTCTTGAAATATATTCTGTGTCAATTAACAGTAATCATTCAAGCTGTTGGCATCCAAGCTAAGGAAAATATTTTTAAATATCGTGACAATTATAAATGCAAAGACATAAAGTCTTAATCTTATCCTTTTTAAATGTAATTTTCTTAGGTAATTGTTAGTAGCTTGTTGTTGCTACAAAATTTTTAATTATAATATGTATTTGAAATTGCTTAGTTAGTTCAATCATTCGTATAGTCATTCAGTTATGAACTATTTAATAAACATAATTAGTTTTTCAATATTTTTTTCATATTTATCTTATTCAATTATTAAAACACTATCTATATTAAATATTTATTTTCTATTTCATATGTGTTTGGGTAATTTTGAAACACATATAAAAATAATGCGCAAAATTATCCAGATAAAACATTTTACTTTTTTTAAATTGAAATAATTTATAGGAACTTCCTTAAGAAACATGTTGTATATGTTTAAGAATAAAAACAGATGAAACTATGCTTAAACATATGAGTTGATTATATAAAATTTGTTTCACAAGTATATGTATTTTAAACATACGTTTTAATAATTGCCCCCTTATACTTACATCTGAAATTTCTACTGTATCTCATTATTATTTAAACTACAGTTGTTTACAATAACAAGATTTTACATCAGGACTTTCTGATTTAGAATAATTAAAAATGTCTAATAATTTCGCAATTTTGAAATAAATGCTAATTTCTTTTCCTATAATTTAAAAAAAGAAATAAGTATATTGCAATTGCATAAAACACTAGAAGAATATATAATTCGAAATATAATTTAATTTAAATAATGAAAAAAAAATTCAAATCATACTCCTCGATACTTCAACATTTTTAATTGCACGAAGGTAATTTTCTGGCGTACTACATAATTTTCAAGAATGATTTTTAATTGCACGAAGGTAATTTCTGGCGTACTACGTAATTTTCAATAATGATTTTATGAGATATTTCACTTCTATATTTAAACTTACACATTAAACTAAAAGACAAAACAAAAATAATAAATTCATACCAGAAACTGGTTCTTGAATATTTTTGCCGTTATTGTGGAATGTACAACGATTGAAAAACCCAAAAGTCAAATAATCTCATGAAAGTGATTTAATTTTGAAAGAAATATTTCGGGAAATGTTAGGTTAAACAGATAATATATATAATGAAGAACAAATTTTAGCAAAAATCCTGTACTGAATAATTTTTCCTTAAATAAATTCTCCGGCGGAATTTGAATTGAAAACTCACCTGCATTTTAAAAAACACGACAATATCTGAGATCCAAAGGTTTGTATTTAAAAAAAATGGTTTTGCATTTTGAAAAAAAAATCAGTAATTTAAAAATATAAATATCACCACTTTAAGTATCAAATTCCAATTAATGTTATTTGAGATACTAAGAGATGTTGGAACAAGGCATTATTCTAATATAAGATTTTGCGATTCACTTCAAGCGATACACTTTGAAATTCGAATACAAAAAGCTTTCTGTTCAGAAAGCACAAGTGCAGCTAAATCCAGAAGTTATACGTAAATAAAAATAAAGATATGGTATCTTAAGCAAATAGTTTTTTTGCAACCAACAAAAATAAAGCATATGGTCCGAAAATGTCCTGGTTTATTTTTCTCCGTTTGAGTAAAAAGCCTTTCCTTTTTAGCTAAGCGATGGAATATTTCCACGTTTTTAAAAGGATATGTGGGGGCCTTTTTTTCCCTTTCATCTCAGAAAAACATGGTTCTCGATTCAATGCTTAGAATATATTTCCGGCATGGAATAAATCGTGAAATAGTATTTGGAATCCTGCATTGAAACCTCTTTGTTTTTATATTTTAAAAGATATGATGTGGCTTATGGATATCATATAGTGGATTAAGACTGTAAGATTTCTGTTATTTACACGCCGCATTTATAGAAGAAAAAACACATGGTTAGTATTTATGCAACAATAAGCCAAGAAGGGCTTCATAAAATTACATAAAATAGACCAAAAGAAATTTAGTTTTACAGTGAAGAAATATATTAGCTATTAAGGATTGAGATTATATGTACGATTCTAATACTGCAAAAGAATAATTACTTTGATACTCCGAACTTATGCGATACGTAGGACTGAAAGATAACTGTGTAAATCAGGGTATGATTTTGCTTATGTACCAGCAAAGTATGAAAAACCGGCATTCTATTGAATGTCTAGGCATTGTGTAGAATGCCAGACGTTTTTGAGCAAAGTATGAAACATCAGAATTATCACATTCTTTCCCTAGATACTGAATATAATGCCTAGGCTAGAATGATTAAAGCTATTTAGGCAAAGTATGAAAACAGGTCATGATAAGGCTATTATATAAATGACGTACATTCCTTAAAAAATACACAAGTTATTCGGACAAATTAATGACAGAACCATTAAAAAAAATGATCAAAATACGTAAAGGAAAATTGAAGTTGTACGAAACAAAATTTGTCTTTGTTATTAAAGAAAACAAGATTTTCATATAAAAAATAAGATTCAAAATAAAAATTCATGTTAAAATATTCATATATATATATAGATAAATTGTGATTTCACATATACTTGTTTTAAAACCGCTTCAGAAGTTCCAAGTCCATAGAAACCGACCTATTTCCAACTCATTACGAGAGTCATATATATATATATTATTAACAGAAAAAAGGGGGAAGGTTGGCTGGCCAAAAAACATGTTCAACCCCACTTTTATACAGAAAGATTTGTTTAAAGAAAATTTTATGTATACTAGCTGTCCTAAGTCAGCAATGTTGATAATACTGAAGCATCCATTCTTTTATATTTTACTGCTGTTATTTCAATTTTTTCATTATTCTCCTTCTAAATTATGTTGTCTTGTTATCTAGCAATTGATATTCTTTTAAGTATTAATCATGTTGAATCATCTCTCTTGTAGAGAAATTTTGATTATATATATATATATATATATATCATGCAAAAAACTAAGAGAATATGATGATGAAAACAAATGCAATAGAATTTTTTCTCACTTTATTTTACGCAATGATTAGAACACTTGAGCATTGAATTTTAAGGAATTACGAAATGACTTGAAATCGAAGATATATTTACCCCTTGTTTAAATAGGAAATGACAGCCGACATTTGTTTTATTTTATACAAACTAAAAGCTATATAAATATCTCCAAAATAAAATTTGGAATCCATATTTTATCTCCACTTCATCTTAAAATGTGTTGATTTATATACGATGCATCTAAATAGCTTTACTTACGTTTTATAAACTGCATTTTATCTCAAACTTTGTCACACAGAAAAATAATGCTAAGATAATCGTTCTCAACTACCATTTATCTAAAATATTAGTTTCTCAGAAAATGTAACAGTAAAAATAAGTTAATAAATTTAGTGTTTATATTACCGAATTATAATGTTTCGAATATATGTCAATACTATTTCACAGGGGTAAAATAATAATTTTAATCAGATTTATCTGATTTTTAACAATTATCTGATTCATCTGATCTATTAACATTTATCTGATTTTTAACAATTATAACTCTCACAATATGTGCTTTTCATGCTAAGCAAAATTATTCTTCTAAATGTAATATATTATAAGGAATTAATGGAAAAATATATTCATGCTATATATTCTTATTATAAAACGTTCCAGTTAAGGAGGCTCACATCAAACATCGGAACTAATTCGTCACAAACATATGCAATGATAATATACGTATAATAAAATATATAACAATGAAAATTTGAAAAAGATAGTTGTATTATCTATATGCAAAAATTAGTGAACTATGAAATTGTTTCTTGTTCTACGGTTCTTCGGGGGGGAAAAGGATGCTTTTAAAGCTTAATAAAGGCATCTGAAACAAATATTTTGAATAATTGATGTTGTCTAGACTCTAGTAGTACCCCTGTAAGTTTAATTATTTCAAACATAGGAATGTTCTAACATAAATTAAATATAAGTGTTAGGACCAATTTATGTTCGAATAAAGAGTTTTCATTTTCATGAAATAAAAAAATATTTCAATTTGTGTTACGTTCTGAATAATACTAATTGTTTCAAGTGCGACACTACTTGCCAGAGTTTTAGAATGAAATAATAATCACCAAATAAATTTTATTTATTTTTATTAACTATCACAGTATGTGGTGAGGTTGTTTTAAATATATTTATATTTGCACTTGCTTAAAATGTAAGTATAATGTTGCTGAAAAAGATACATAAATGAATATAAATATGTAAATAGGTTTTCCTACCATTTATAAACTAAAATTTGATCTGTAATGTTTAGGGCGTTTCATAAAAACCATCGATTTATATTTACTTTAAAAAGAAAGAGAGGTATAAAACAAAAATACATAATAAATATACCTTTGTGAATGATCCAAAACTTTTTGAAACATATTATTTCATTCATAGCGATACAAGTCAAATTTTAAGATCTGTATACGTTTATGTTAATAAAAAAGTATATGCATTACTAACAAATTTTCAAACTTCTTCAAATTCTAACCTTTTCTACAGATTTAAGAGAAACTAATTACCTTTTTATATTTTCTAAATGGAATTACGATAGAAATTTAATTTAGAAAATTATTAAATTACGATAGAAAATTATTTCACATATTTTCATAAGAACAAAATACTATGTTTTTTTATAAAATACTATATATTATATAGAACACTTTTGTGTTACCCGCCCGCTTCACTTTGAATTTAATAATGCTGTATGAATACATGCTATTTTAATAAGCATATATACAATATACAGGGTGTCCCGCCTTAATGTGACCCAACAGCTAATTCCGGAACCGTTCGGTTTAGATATGCATTTCCAATTTGAAAAAAGTTTTAAAACAGGTAAAGAATGTTTTTACGTGCTTTTCGAACCAAAAAACCCATGAACAAAAAAATTACAAAAATTAAATTTTTATACGGTACCCAGGTCCTATCACTTGTATTTAGGAAAAGACGCAGTACACAAAAACAAAGTAAACACAAAAGTTTCATTTTATTACGATAAAAACTGACCCAGTTATGCCTGCATAAATTTGAAGCATCCGAGTTGCTCAGAAAAGGGGGTCGTATATAAATTGAGTTTCGAGAACTGTAATTCACCATCTACAGAAAGTGCAAAAGAAAAACATCATAGTAATATTAAAACATCGTAGTAATCATCATATATTGACAGTTTGTATTGATGTATGGCAAACAATAACAATTAAATTAAAGAAATAAAACTTGTAACGAAAAGATAAAACAGCTTGTTTTAGCAAAGAGCAGAAAAATAATAAAGAATTTTCCGTTCAAATTATAGCATAATCTGGAACGATGCGCCAATCATTATTATATCAGAATGACCGAATTATCTTAAATAATTGTGAAGGCACGAGACAAGGGAATACGTCTATGACACCTCCCAGTTTTATACAAACCGTTGAACAGCACGGGAACAATAAGATGGATGTCTTCGAGTGGGAAATTTTATGGCATAAAGTCTTGCCGCCTCTCTCTTATTTCGATTACACTGTCCATAAAACATTCCAATTTCGCATTATTCTTTATTTGTATACATCTCGTTCTCCCGTACTAGAATTCGTAATATTAGAATACGACTGTATGCAATTGCAAGCGACTACACAACAGATTTTTAGCGTTCGTCATGATCAGCAAAAAACGCAGCAAATTAGACTGAAGCCGCAGCATTTAAGTCTATTTTTGTGGAACTGCTTTGAATGTTTTCTTCGTCCAAATATTTTATTTTTTCTATGTTTTACTCGTACACAGAATAAATTTCATTTCTTAAGTACTCAATTATTGTATTACTAACGTATTCTTTAAAATTTAAAAACGATTTACATAAAAGTGACGTGCAAGAGCGAAAGTTTCCTGGCAGAGTTCCAACTAATTTCACTCTGGAGACGACCCCTTACTAGCTTCTTGAAAATTACCGAGAACATGGATAAATTATATGATTTTCAAAGTTCAATAACTCGGCCAGTTTTTATCGTAATAAAATGAAACTTTTTGTGTTTGCTTAATTTTAGTGTACTGCATCTTTTCCTAAATATAAGTGATAGGACTTGGGGACCATATAAAAAATGAATTTCTATAATTTTTTTCGAAATGGGTTTTTTGGTTCGAAAAGCACGTAAAAACATTCTTTACGTTTTTTAAAATCATTTTTCAAATTGGAAGTGCATATCTAAATCGAACGGCTTGGGAATTAGCTATTGGGTCACATTAAGGCTGGACACCCTGTGTATATATATATATATAAATTATTGATATCTATCTGATATCGATTATACTGAAAAACATTTTTGTAATTTTCGCCTGTGGTATAATAATTTCTAAAATAAAGTAAATTTATCTCTTACGCACCCACGACCTCATGCCCAAAAATAGTTTCCCACAAACCCATTTTAGTGGTATGTATAAAAACCATAAACATATATATATATATATGTATCAAAAACACATTTTATCAGAAAACAATTGGAAATATATACCAAAAACATATATCTTAATATGACCAATCTGAATACGTTTAAATTGAACATACCTTAGCATAGAATATGAGTACCTTTGGGTGGTAAATGTTTGAATCTTTGGCGCTCCAGTGAATCTAGAGTATTCGGGTGTCATATAAAGTAGATTATTATCAAATACTAAGGAATAACTTCCATGGGAATATCCTTCCATCAACCCATTTGGAGAACAGCACGGCTTCACTGAAGGTTCAATGCCCAGTATGAGCATATATCAATATCTGAGAGAGGACGTACAACAAAACTAGAAGAAGCAGGGTGATCAAATTGCAAGATCTTTCGACATTTTGTTCAGTAGCTACCATTCGACGATGTTGGTTGGAATGGGTGAATCATGATCGTATAAAGCGTCAAGAAGTTACTGGATGATCCAGATTTTTTACAGAACGAAATGATAGAGCGTCTATCAAATCAGCTCTCCCAGCCCATGATGCGTTCTCACAGTGACTGCAGTTACTGGGTTGAGGTTGCGCAGGCCATTGAGCAGATGACCAGTCAGCGTTGCATTCTATTAGGTGCGTTTGTAATGGAGCAGAATACGAGTGACTCGAAACCTCAAAAAATGGAAGAGAATCGTTTTCAGTAGAGTTGGGCAAAGAGAGTCTCACTTAAAGTTGGGCATAGATACTCAGAGAAGAGGCGTTGCAAGACAAAAATTATGGGATACACACTTTGCTGCAATGTTCCACACAGCCGGACAAACATGAGTTATAGTATGGAATGACATTTCATTTTGCAGCCGACTCCCTTTGGTTGTCATCCCTGCTTTATAGAACTGACATAACTTAACAAGATTCTGTCACGCAATATGGCACTTTTTTCACGGCCCCAGGCCTTGTATTTTAACAGCATGCCTTGCTACAGATGGCACGCAGATGCTGCAGATGGCACTACTGCCTGTATTCATTCATTTACAACACTGAGAGGATTCTACTCTGTAAAGCATATTTAAGCTTTGGAAGCAGGTGTTCTGTTCAATCCCATCTCACCACTTGAAATGTGTTTGGTAAGAAATCCCTCTGTAGGACATTCGCCAACTCTACGAATCAATACCTGTCCGCATAACAGCTTACTCCAGGACCAGAAGTAAAACATCGAATGAGTGTTTTTGTCCATTCTATTATATAGCTCTCTTTTCTGATTGAAATATTTAATTTTCAATTGAATTGATGTTCTCAAAACAGGGTATATTTCTTTTCTGTAAATGTTGACAGCAATAAAACGCACATTTAAAGAATTTTCCTTAGCAAAGAAATGTATATGTACTTTATCGAATTTCTTATACTATGAAAAAACAATTAATAAATTTTCCAAGCATTTTTTATTGTACATATACTAAGTGCATGCACTACATCACGATTAACATTTACGCTTACTAAAGAGGTATATCTCACTATAATGCATTGTTAAAATCTATTAAGTCATTTAAAAATAATTTTTTAAAATTAATGGTAGTACGAAATTTTTATGTAAGAAAATATTATTAGGCAACGCATTTTACAAATTCCTTCTAAGAATAAGAATGCTGATATTTCCGTATTAAAGAAGTGGAATAACAGTAACAGTATATACATTTTCCCATGCACTTTCAGAATAAAACTAATTCGTCTATAATCTTGCAGCTTAAAAGCAGAATTACACTTGATAAAAATATGACTGATGTGATCAATAATTTTTTTCAAAAAATCTTATACCTGGATAATTTTTCGGGTGAAACAAAATAATAAGTTTTGGATTTTAAATAGTTTTTTTCTAAGTAAATCATTCAAAAAATTTACATAATTGAAAAAAAAACAATTCTATGTGACACATATTAGCCTGAAGCGTTGAGAAAAAGAAACTTATCAATTTTACTATATAGATGGAATAAAATAAAAACACCAAAAATAATTTAATTTTTCGTTTATTACGTTAGCACCTCATTTAATTGCATAAACTTTTCCAAGTATTTAGCATCTCTAGACCAAGCATTGATTTAGATAACACTGAATAAGCAAGATTTATTCTAATCATTTCAAATATTACTATGGATGCTCCATTAGTTTACTTATGAAAGAAGAGAATGATATGATAATAAATCAAAAACGAATTAGGAAGCTAACCTGTGACATCATATGATCATTTACTTTAATGACATAAATAAATATTGCATTTATAATTATTCATAGGAAAATGTGCCCCTGTAGAGTGGTATCGTTTCTGGATCAATGCTAATCCACTTGATTCTCTCACTATACATCATAAATTAACTGCATTTTCAGTAAATCAGCGTAAATAAAACCATTGGACAATCTATAACAATTACAATCTTCATATGATTACGTATGATTATGACTGCTAACCAACTTGGCTTTCAGTTATTTTCAATTGGAACTGAGAGTTGGATGATATATATATATGCATTACAAATAAAAAAATTAGCTCGATTACCATTCCACAAATTACATCAAGGTACATCAACTACTAGGATCGAATGTAATGCAACAGCATACACGATTACAAAGAATGTTTTGTAAATCTGTATTTCTTTAAATACAGAATACGTACATCTAATAGAGTTCTGGACTTTTATTAAAACAACCTTTTCATTAATAATATTATTATATATTGTATTATTGTTATTATAATAGCACTGAATTTGCATTATATAATTTTATTGAAGTCGTTAATAATTTAAATTACTTTTATGAAGATTGCAACTTTATTTATACAATGCAGCACCTGCAGTACAATGCTTTGTTTGAGCTTTTGACTCATTAAGAACGCTTACTATTACTCATTTCAAGGCTACTAAGCGTATTTTTGTGTGTGTAATTAAACTTGGTCATTCTATACTTTTATTTTAGTGATGGGTGTATTATCTTTGATGTTTCAGTTATATTATGCACTTAGCCTTTTTAGAATTTTAACTTTTTTATGCTATAATATATTTATGATTTCGATTATGAATAGCTTAACTTTTTAGATATTAACTTAATATTTTAATTTTTGAGAATTTGGATATTTCCCGTTTATTTTACCCCAAGTTGCGATAAACAATATCGTAACAGGTTTCTAGTAAACAATGGAAGCGCGAAATGCAATTTTAAGAGTCTATGGGTCTAATAGCTCAAATACTGGGAAATTTTGCAAGAAACAACTTTAAAAGTCCTGTTGGAAGTCAATTTTCGAAAAACCTTATTGAACGGATCTCTTCTCAATAAAAGGAATGAGCCCGCCAAATTTCAAGTCTGTTTATTTAATTCATTCAGGAAGACCCTGTATCGAATGATTTTTTGAGTGATTGTGTCACTTATATGCGACACACATACACATATTAGCCACATTCGTAGTAAGCTGAACTGCTGCAGAAATATATGAAAGAGTTTAGTTGTATTACTTTTTACTACTGTATACCAAATTATATAATTTGTTAAGCCGATTATTATTTATTAAGCTAATGTTTTGTTTTCCCATTACAATACCACATTTTTGTACATAAATTTAAACTTAGCATCAACATGAACTAATACTCTTCTAGTCCGTGCAAGTTCAGTGCCTTATAATGTTCCTTACAATAGCTGATCCAAGCAAGTATCCGGTAGTAGACGCCGTGATGTTCTGCATAAATATGTGATTACAGTATTCTCCAACGTTGTCTCGATTCCCTGCAAGTAGATGGTCACTCTTAGTGGAAATAGAATGGATGGTTCATTAAGATGTTACTCACACATCTGGTCTGGAGAATCCGCGAAGATCAATGCTATTAGTGAGATAAATTTAATGATGTCCCTTTCCGTCTTATATCACAGACTGAAACGGAATGATGAAAGGATTTTCTATCTGGGTTTGGTTAGCTGTAACCTGAAGGAATACTTAAAGCCCAAATACTTTATCAACAAATTCAGGAGTTGGTGAAATGCATATCAAAATATCTTTATCATTATATATATATATATTGCATATTGTGTGTCATTTCATCCAATTTAAAACATAGGGTAGTTTTTATATCAATTATTAACGCCTTGATTTTTTTACTGTCGGAAAAGTGAAGAATCCTGGAAACGGGAAAATATGCAAAATTTCGCAATGAAGAAGCGGATTTTGTTGTCCAAGATGCACGAAAAGCATAGCCCAGCGTAAACCTAGCGTATTTTGGGGCGTGGAATCCAAATTTTGAATCAGTATATATATATATATATAGTTAGATATTTGATAACTAGGTATTGTTCATTAAAGTTTTTTTTATTTCTAATTGGAAATTTACAAAAATACCTGATTTGGTGTAATTTATAACGACAGCAGTTTGCTAAAAGCACCTTATAAATTTAGTGCAAAGTATGATTAATATTGAAAAAATATAGGAAAATAAATATGTTATAGACTAAATTTTCTTTAAAAAGAGTGCTTTCTTAATATAATTGTTATAATGTTCCATATTAATAACTATAATTATCTAAATTTGCCAATTTCATTTTTGCACCCCCTCTTTTTAATTCCACCCCACACTAATCATTAGACATTTGATCTTCAACATACTTAAATGCCGATCTACACGTCGGATCTTCAGTTCACTAGGATCGAATTTATGATACATGCAAACCAAGAGTCTGCGACCTTGACAATTATACTACGCCTTTCACAAAGTTTAATGGCAAACAGTGATGACATTTATAAGACAAATGGTACGATTTTTATACATCATATTATGTGACTGAATACTATTTCGAATAATTTACCTGCTTCTAGATAGATTAAGTAACCACTTGCATTACAAAAATAAAGGACGAACTTTGATAATTCCGTCAATAAAAAACTTTACAGGATTCATATTTTCAATAAAACTGTGTTAAATATTTAACTCATTCATGTAGAGCAATTAGGAAATTTAAGAGAAAATAGTTTCAATTAAAGAATTACTAAATCTAGAAATTTAAGTCAACACTTAAAATTAAACTTACTCTACATGCAACTAATGATGACTGTTGAAGTTTATTTTTTGAAGGCAGTGTAATTTACAATATTAATCTCTCTCTCGCACCTTTCATTTCTATAAAATAATATTCTCAAATAATGGACTTTAAAATTTCAAATGAAAGGTATTAAACAATAACGAAGTATAATCGATAAAACAGTGGTTTAACATTCTAACTCTAATAATCATTCTTTTTTTATTATTTATCTTGAACTTCTTATGTATTTCACTTTAAAACAAATTTACAGTGGTTTTCCTCGGCTTCAAACAACTGAGTAAATAAAAAAGAACATTAAACATTTAACCATCCATTACATAAAATAAAAACAACTGTATATTGTATATAAAATTGTTCTCTTTTAAAATGCATAGACACCAGTTAATTGTTATTGCATAACAACTTTCATTTGAATTATATTAAAACTTGGTAAATAAGAAAACTAAAATTTAAAGCTTGGATGTTTATAAAATGTAAGCACCTCTAAAATTAAAAGTGTATGACAATTTAACATTATTAGAAGCAATTGACTTAATAGAAAAAAAATTCATTTTACTTCAGTTATAGATATTTTATTTGTTTCATTATTCCTTCCTCTATGTGCAAAATATTGGATGTTATTCATTTACCATGATTCTATCTTTGGTAAATCATAATTTATATTTAACAATTATTTCACATATATTTACCTTTTATTCCTTTATAACAGACTCATACAAATTTTCAAATTATATACGCTTTGTTAAAATGTTGTTATAAATAATTATTATTTAAACTGTAATAAATTAAAACTAATGATTTTAAGCAAAATTTCTAAATATATAATCAGAAACAAATAAAATTTTATAATAATCCTAGGATATATAGCTATTAATACACATTTTTAGCAACATATTATTGAATTACTTGCAGTTGCTTTAAAAAAAACTGTACAAGAGAGTCAAAAATACTTTTTAAGGACAATTTTTTCTGCAGCCTTTAAAAAAAATTTATGTTTCTGATAATTTTCCCTATTCTCTCTCGCTGTAACTAAATGAATTTAACTTCTCTTATAGTATTTCAAAAAGAAATAATTTACTTAATAGAGTACTAATAATTAAAACATTAATAACTTCTGAAAAATAACTTTTTTAAATTTATTTATTTGTTAGAGAATTTTTTGAAAATTTTATACTCCATGAATCTAAAAGTAAGCTGTTAGAAATGTTTAGGAAAACATTTTAAAGGGCCTTTATTTCACGAAAATGATTCTCACTGCTTTTTACGTTTCTTAACACTGCGCAAATATTGGAATGATAAGCAAGATATATTTACTGTTAAGTCATCTGTTTTAGAAATTCACCACTTATGGTCATAGTTCTGGTCAGCAAAATTAACCCCAAATATTTTCCTTAAAAATTAACGGATTTCAATTGAGGAATCCCTAAACATTTCAAAATTGTGGTTTGTTGTACTCGTAGTTAATCTTTTATCGTAAATACACTCTATAACAACAACAAAAAACGATGCACCAAAAACAAGATGTCCGATAGAGACAAAATTGGTGTGTAGGAAGATTATGTACCGAATACGAAATGATTAAAATATCAGAAAAATTGAATGATTTATATGAAAATTACATCCTTAAGAAGTAACGAGCTCAATAAGGTGTTGACCCTTCTCCAGGCTGGATGCAAGCTGCCACACGGCGTGGCGTAGCGCGGTAAAGCACCCTAATAAAATTCTGTGGTATTCTTTGCCAAATTTGATACAATTGTCGAGCCAGGTCATCAACATTTCACGGTAAATGCAGTCGCCTCCCCATCATATCCTAGGCATGCTTGATTAAAAAGAAATCTGGCGATCTGGCTGGATAAGGAAGTGTATTACAAGCTAATACGGCAAAAATAACGGTAGCAAAACAATTCTCTGAATGTCAACGACATACCCCTGTGATGTAAGTGTGCCTCTAATAACGTCGAAAGAGGACCGGTTGTCAAAATAAATGGCACTCCAGACAATAACTCCTTGCTGAGAACCTGTGTGGCGTTCAATATTCAAAGCAGGATCGGAACGCACTCCTGGGAGTCCACAGACACGTTTCGATATTCGTCAGGGCACAGATGGAAGTGGGATTTGTCGCTAAACACTATACATCCCCAGTCAGCTTGCTTCGAACCTGATCTAGCTACGCACCACTGTAATCTGGATGAACAGTGTGATCTCTGAAACATGTGGCGCCATATTCATATTAACTATTCGATACAAATATGTAGTACTACTGTGGTTAATATTTTTTACTATCTTCAGTATTATCTTAGGTTTATACCTATTTTGTATATATTTATGAATTATATATACACTGGTGTGCAAAAGTTAAGCACAAATCGTAAAAGGCGAAAAACATGGAGTAAATATTAGTAAAATTAATCCAAATTTCTTGCGGATATTAATTGAGTGAAGAAGAAGCATTGGCTTTATGCAAAACTTTTCAGTGGACTATGTCCTGCGCGAAACACCGGCGCATGTCGGAACGCCGAGAAATCGATTCAAACAGCATAGGCAGTTCAGACAAGTTTCGTGCAACTGCTGTGCTAAGGAACGTTGTTCAACATCAAACAAGGTGAATGATGGCACAAAGACGCCAACAGGACATGTTTACGAAAGGAAGAATCGTTGGAATGCTGGAATCCTCACGATCACAAACCAAAGTGACTCGTATTCAGAATGTGGACCAGTCTGTGATCTCAAGACTGTGGCAGAGGTTTCAAAGAACGGGAGATGTTACCCGACAACCAGTATCAGGTCGACCAAGAGTCACAACCCCTCGCCAAGACCCATATCTGGATATAAGTGCGTGACGTCAGAGGGGCAGTACTGCCAGAGCACCGGGTTCGGCGCTCACAGTCGCCGCAGAAATACGAATTTCGAGAGAAAGTGTTTACATGAGACTCATTCAATCTGGCCTGTATGCCAGAAGACCAGCAGTTTGCTTTCTCCTCACGTTTGCGCATAAACGTGCTCGTTTGAACTGGAGTTTGAAATATCAACATTGGAGTGTGGGAGAGTGGGCCAATGTGATGTTCAGAGATGAGTCCCGGTTTAGTCTGAGTAGTTATTCTCGGCGGGTAACGATTTGGAGAGAACGTGGAACACGTTTTGAACCAAGAAACATAACAGAAAGACATCATTTTCCATCAAGGGGAGTAATGGTATGGACAGACATCATGATGGACGGCCGCACAAACCTCCATTTCTTTGACACGGGGTCTGTGACTGCTCAAAGATACAGAGACGAAGTTCTTGAGCCTTATGTTCGCTTGTTTCGAGGTGCTGGCGGACCTGACTTCATATTCATGGATGATAAAGCGCCATGTCACCGAGTGGTGCTGATTGATGACTTCCTTGAAGCGGAAAACATCCAGCGCATGTCGTCACCTGCGAACTCCCCTGATTTAAATCCTATAGAGCATGTATGGGATATGCTCGGGAGACAAATTGCAGCCCTTTTGCACCCACCAAGCTCCGTTACAGAACTGAAGAGAGCTCTCCAAGAAGCTTGTAACTGTTTGAGCCCCAACTCATTCATCATCTCATAGTAAGTATTGTAAATCGCTGTGCAGCGTGCCTGACTGTCAGAGGTGACCACGCGCCTTATTAAACTGCAGAAGTATTTTATTTAATGTTTTCTTTCATATTTCCTTTACAGTTTGAATCATTGCTATGCTCAAGTTTCTTTCAAGCTGCTACTTTGGATAGTAAAATTAATTATTAACATTCTTTTGATTTACTTCCTTATTTTGTAACCATTTTACACTCGCATATCACGTTTCCCGCCATTCTGATTTCCAGTTCCTTCTTTATTCACATAATTATCAATTATGCTTAACTTTTGGACACCAGTGTACATACACATATGTAAATACAGATTACTTTTTTTATACAAATTTTCGAAAACAACTGATTTGTCTGGAATACTCTTCATTAAAAAGTTCACTCATTTAAAACAATGATATTTAATTTAAATTTTACACTTAAATTAGGAAGAAAAATTTAAATTTAATTAAAATATTTATTTTTCGTCAGATGTTCTATGAAAGCATTAAGGCTTAATAGGATCAATCTAATATGCAAATAATATGTCTTATATCATCTACTGTTTATTTTAATATATTTTAAATATAAAAAATCTAATGTTGTTGGTTTAAAAACGTCCTTTTCTTATCGTTTTGATTTTTGAAATGAAAACTTTTTTAGCGGCGTTGAGCACTTTTTGGTAGGGGAAAATCTTATGAGTTCGCGTCACCGACATGCTCTGTCTGGCGCATGCGCAGTGTGCTCTTCGCCATAGACACTTTTTGGATGGGTGAAATCTCGTGCGTTCGCGTCACCGACATGCTTATGGCAATATATCTGTAGCTATACAGCTGACGTATAATGCTGTGTATATCTTATAAGTGAAATTCAATGGATTTAGTGAAAAGTTCAATGTGTATATACTGTGCATTGCTCGTTACGATTCCGAGAATGGGCAATACATATTAATGGTTGCCGTTTAAATTTCACCTGAAAAATCTATGAAACAGAAACAACAATTTTTATTCGAAAATGTGATGATTTGTACAAAAGAAGGTTCTGAAATAATCGAACAAAGATTTGGCGAAAAATATGATAATGTACCGATGATTTTAAGTGGAGACTTCAATATTAACTTTGCAGATGATAAAAATCTACCACTAATTGAATTTCTAAATTAAACACAATTTAAATATGTTCAATGATCGAAACCTCAGTACTACAAAGTATGAAACAACGATCTATGTGGTTTTTACGCGATACTTAGATAAATTTGAATCAAACATTTTTCTTTCTTACTTTAGTTACCATGAGCCTATTGTATCTTTTTTAGAACAAAATGAAATGATTGAAAGTACAAAAAGTCTAAGTATTGTTGAAAATAATGATGACAATGATGGAAACATTTAAAATAATGTTAAAAATCAAATTCATTGAAATCTAAGTAAATACAAATATTATCCATAAATAATATGATTGTATATTAATTCTTATTTCAATTGAATTGTATTTATATTTTGTCATTATCTTGTGTAGCCCGTAATATATTTGAATAATAAAAAACCCGTATAAACATGCATTTAGTTGTTGCTCGGAGTGTCAATAGATGTGAAAACCAGATTGATGTTGATAATTTTAAATCAAATATTATGAAATTTCAATTTTTAATACTAAAAGTTCTAAGTTTTCACTTCTATCGGCAGTCTGTATAACTGCCAATTTTTTTTTTTGTAGTGAAATATATAAACTGTACAATTAGACAGTTTTTAAAATAATTAAAATGAGAATAACGTTTTAAAAAATTGCGTTATGTGGCTAAAGTATAGTATTATTATTTTTAATTTGTCTTGCAAAGAAAGAATTTAAGTGTAAATAGATCAGGATCTTACACATCTCCTTACCATTTCATCTTCCTTGCTGAAATTTATCTGCAGAATTCAATCTCTAAATCAAGAGATAAATTTCAAGTCAGACTTTGAAACACAATATAATTAAACTTTTTAAAGATATTTTAAAACCGTTTTACAAATATTAATTTTAAAAAAATAATTTATTACCGAAGAACTGTCTACTTCTAATCATATACAAAAGAGATTGTGATCTCAATAGGCAATTTCGCTTGCATTGAATAACTAATTGTGAGATATATTGAATTCGTTAGACTCATGTCACCCCTTTTAAAATGTAATGTTCGCATTCACTTTAACAGACGAGTCTAGAACAACTATTTCGAACAATTAGAGATGTCTAGTGTTTCTGCTGTGTAGCCTAGTAACCTTGATTGCGCCAGACACCCAAACAATCATTAGGTCACCCAGAAGCTTATTGTTTAGTTATAATCAATAGTTACTGATTAAATGCAAGTATTTAAGAAGCTTGATTCATGTTACTAACTACATAATTAATTGAACATTTTTATACAGAATATTATGTCTGAATGAAATTAGTTATATTTTAATTCTCTACTTTTTTTTTTATCTTGCCTTGTATATGAGTGTTCGAAATGAAGCTGTATCCATCAATTAAAAGCACATTAACCAAAAAATAAAAGAGTATTAGAAAAAAATAGATGAGAGTATAAGTTGCAAGTAAAGAAATATATTGTTCCTTTGTAACAATCATTAGGTTTTAACATGTTAATTAAAATTGCTTTAAAATAATTTCCTGCGTATAACGTGCATTTTAACTTTAAAAAGGAGATTGAAATTTATGGGTGCTTACGCCGGGTATAAAAATGCTAGCTTTAAAAATAAAAAAGGGATATGAGCACAAAAAAATTAGACTTCTACATGTTTATTTGAAAGAATTGAGAGAGACATTCTTGATGAACTTACAAGGTGTAGCTCTAAAACATACTATTTTTGCAAAATCTTCGGAAAATACCTAGAATAAATCATTTCAAAACATAACGTACATTTCAGGTTTCTTCGTAAGAAGGAAAGCACGTTATATAACGAACACACCTAAAAATTATAAATTGCAGCTTGAAAGAATGGTTGTGCGATATACGCCGGTATGACTTTTTTTTTTTTTTTTACTAATTGTATTTTCTTATACAAAGAAAAACTGAAAAGCAGATTTCTTACATTTAAGGGATGTTTTGACACTTTGGCAAACACATATTTAGAAAAAAATATGTGTTGTATTTTTAAAAAAAATATATGTGTTACACATGTTTAAAAAATATGTATTTGTGTGAGAGAAATAATCCTAGGATTTAAGCTAAATATAAAAAAA
>BMAO01019997.1:0-35919 GCA_019973975.1 Trichonephila clavata | reverse complement strand
TATCTCTGGTGGTGTAAGGGAAGAAAATTTTGGTTTAAAGTAGATTTTTCTGATTGCATTGGCAGGCTATAGAAAACTCTTCATGGGTTGCATATGGTCTGCAGATCACCAGGGATGCCTTATGGCATAGGCTAACTGGGCCTAAGACCTCAGTCACATTGAGGACCTTGTCTCATTCTCGACTCAGCTTAATAAGACCATGATTCAAATAATTTCAATGGTCAAATGTTATTTTAAGTTGTATTTTCTGAAAAACTGGGAATTTCGGACTGTCAATTGGCTACATATAATAACTATCGTCCACGTAATAGGTCTAAGCTTACCACCATGCACCATCATTACTCATTCAGTCAAAAGGTGGCAGTTGGTTGAGCTGGTTTATGTGATTGTAAGGCATGCACAATTATTTGTTTTGGATTTATATGAGCATTTGACAACATATGCTATGTACAGTTTTATTTTACAGGACTATAGGTGGGGCCTACATTTGCATACAGGGGCCAGGGCCCACTTTTCCTTTGAGGCCCAAGGTCTACTTTTACATAAGGGCCTCAAAACATTCCTGCAGGCCACTATCTGACCACTTTTGTTTTCAATTACCCTGCTTACACACAATATAAAATTTAACTGATTTACAAGCTCAAAAGATAAGTTGATAAATGGTTAAATTATATTTGTCAAATTTATAAAAGTATATATATATTATATATTTAGTTAAATTAACTAAAATATACTTATAAGATTTTATTTTTTTTAACGAATTTAACAGTTTTAAACATTTTAACAAGGGATGATCAAAGGATCCAAAAAAGAAAGGGCAAAAAATCTAATAAAAATATTCATTCTTCTATTCCTTGCAGGTATTTATGAAAAAGTATGAAAGAAAAGTAAATTCATGATGATCAAAGGATCCAAAACAGAAAGGGCAAAAAATCTAATAAAAATATTCATTCTTCTATTCCTTGCAGGTATTTATGAAAAAGTATGAAAAAAAAAGTAAATAACTGACAGTTAATTCAATTAAAAAATGTATTTCTACCAGTTTATTTCTTATTGTAACTAAAAAGTTTAATAGTACAGAAAAAAAGAAAGTGGTCATAAATACTTTAAATACCGATTCAAGTTTCAAACCTACAAGTTATCACCTTTAAGAAGAATTCCTTTCACTTAACTACACTCTATAACAAAAAAAAAAAACGATACACCATAAACGAGTTGTCTGATAGAGAAAAAAATTGGTGGGTAGAAAGATTATGTACAGAATAGAAAATGATTAAAATTTCAGAAAAATTAAATAATTTATTTCAGAGTTACATAGCTACAAAGTAACGAGCTCAATAAGGTGTTGACCCATCTCTAGCCTGGATGGAAGCTGCCACACAACGTGGCATAGAATGATAAAGCACCATGATGGTCTCCTGATGTATTTCTTGTCAAATTTGCTCCAATTTTTGGGACAGCTCATCAACCTTCCCAAGTAGATGCAGTTGACTTCCCATCATATCGCAGACATGCTCTATTGGAGAGAGATCTGGGGATCTGGTTCGTCAAGGAAGTGTTCGACAAGCTGTAAGGTAGTTCATAACAACACATGTGTTATGTGGTCTGGCATTGTCTTGCTGGAAAATAATGCCAGGCAAAAAAAAAAAACAGTAGCAAAATAGTTTACAGAATGTCTTTGACGTATCGTTCTGCTACAAGTGTGCCTCTAATGAAGACCAAAGGGGTCTGGCTGTCAAAAGAAATTGCACCCTACACCATAACCTTTGGTTGAGGGCCTGTGTGAAATGCAATAGTGAAAGCAGGATCAGCACGTTGCTCTCAGTGTTTCCAGACACATCTTCGATGATCATCAGGACACAGCCGGAAGCGGGATTCATCGCTAAACACTATATGTCCCCAGTCAGCATGATTCGAACCTGATTGAGCCAAACACCACTGTAATCTGAATCGACTGTGTGCATGAGTGGTAGGTGGTGTAGCAGATGGTACAAGCTTAAATTTCGCTCTATCAGTCACCTGTGAATGATTATGGTGGATACTTGGGTGTGGGTTGCACATCTGATGGTTGATAATGATGAATCAGACACTGTGACAGCTGATCTGACAATCAATCTGTCCTCCCAATCTGCTGTGGCCCTAGAGCGACTGCTACCATAACAACACTGAAATCTGCCATTGTACAGCCATTCTTGTCATCATCTTCTAATAGCCACACCGCTTTGACCCATATGACGAGCAATTCCCCCAATTTGTCCAACCTGCCTCTTTCAATCCAATGATACAACCTCTTTCAAACTCTGACAGTTGCTCATGAGCTTGAATCTTGCGGCGAGGCATTTTCTCAGTCGTTGAAAAGTATCCTAAATCGCAATGGAACAGAAATTTTTTCCATCAGGTTGAGAATCGCTTCTTATAGACACCTGCTGAGTGCACTGTAACTCCCACTATTCATTCATTGGACACCAAATTTTAATCATTTTCATATTCGGTATAAATGTCTTTGCATACAAAATTTCATTATAATCAGGCAACTCCTTGGTGCATCAGTTTTTTTTTTTGTTATAGAGTGTATTAAAGTATAACTGATGCATATAGGTTTAATTTAACCTTTGTATTGTATTAATCTGTAATGCTTGATAGTTTATTTCTATTCACTTTCAACTTCTGAAGTAGATCATTTAGATTCATGTGTCCAAGAAAATGAGGCTACTTATGTATTAGCCTCACCATAGCAATGTTTGTGCCAAGTAAATTACACCATGATATTAAAACAACAAAAATATTACTTACATGTTTTATTTGGTGACCCTAGCTTAACTAAGAAAAGCGAAACCTTCTGATTTGTCGTGGCGCCATCTACCCGCAAAAAAAAAAAAGAGAGCAACCAAAGAAAAAAAATCGTCACATAAACATGACGCAACTCATCCAACACACAAAAAACTGACTGCTCCCATTAACAACTATATCGTTTGTTCGCCTAACCAACTCTCTGGTAGGGGAGTGTGTAGTGGTTAAGTTACTCGGCTTCGGACTCAAAGGTCCCGGGTTTTGTCTTATAGGATAAAAACGCGCCACTTCACAACCAATTATTCAGATTTTGGTGGAAAGTGGTGCAATTCATGAGATGCAAATTTAGTTGCGGTGACATTAATATGCATGCAGAAAAAAAAAGAAGTTTTCTAATGATTTTTCATTATTTACAGGAAATTCAAGGGTTAGTTTATTTTTATAACATGAGCTAATATTAAAAGAGAAACAATCTGATTGGTGCAGAGTAAAGGTATAGCTAAAACACTGTAACTGTCCCATTTAGAAAATTGTACTTCTTTAAAAAAATGCAACTATATATTGAATGAATTTTAACTAAAAACTCTTTTGAGTCTAATAATTATGAACAAATTTTTCAGAGATTCTGAGATGGTGTAGTTTTTAGACACACGTCAGCTGTAATTTTGTTTATATATATATATATATAAGATGAATAAGTGTTTGTATCATAGCATCAGGGAACCCCCTAACACTAGAAAGAACTGTATAGAATTAATTTCCTAAAACGTTTTTAAAACTAATTTTTTTATTATTCTTATGCTTAAATCAGTCATAATCTACAATAAACCTACAACTTTCAAATTACAATGATTCTTTACTCAAAAATTAAAGTACGATAATTCATATAATAGCAATACAATAATATTAACAAAAGTTTTGATAGTAACTAAAGTATTATGAGAGCAATTAATCCAAAGTAGGTACTTACATATAAGTGTCACAGCAGTAAAATTAGGGGCACACAAATAGCACGCACCTTGATATAAAAACACAAAGAATTCTAATGTGTTTCTATTCAATCAGATTTTGGTGGAAAATGGTGTGATTTGTGTGGCACCAATTTGGCTGTGGTGAAACTAATATGTAAGTACCCCAAAATGTTATTAACAACATGTCAAGATATTTAGCATTGTTAAATTTGTATAGTAATTGTAAGAATACTTACTGATTTAATTATTTTACTCACATCATCCACAGGAAAGGTAGTCTAATATAAAATAAAATAATTTGTTGTGTATCATTTCCTTCAATATACAAAATACTACAATAAAAAACTATCAAATAAGATACTTTTAATCCATGAAAATAAGTAGATGAAATATACTTTTCAATATTTTCCCATTGAACTTACTGAAAAATTAAAAATTAACCCTGAATAATGAAAATATAATTCAATATGCCCCTGAAATTTTATTTTAAAATTTAAAAAGATAAAAATTATATAATATGTAAAACAAATATAAATATAACAATATAAGGTACTCGTATATTATCACAACATTCGTCAACTTTCAAGATAACTTGCCAAGTTGGCAACCTCAATTTTTCGCATGTATCACATGCACTGAAATTGCAATCACGTCCTTCATTTCATATAATGTCACCAATAGGTTGCGATAACACGTATGTACCCAATATAATTTACTGTGACCATATTCAAGAGACTATATCACTGAAAAGAAAAAAAATTTGCTCATGTCAAAAGAGTAAATTTGTACAATTTGAAAATCATGCCTATTTTACTAACCACAGTAATTCAACTTAAAAACTGATTGAAATAATGAAACACAAACAAAATATGCCATATTATGCAATGATTAATTTATTATGATGGAAATCCTATTTCACTCAAATGTTTATCAAACTAAATTTTACTGATGACCAGAAATGTATTTAATTAATTCCAGAATTTATAAGTCACGTATAGTATGTTTGTCATGACTTAAATGCCAATTTCTAACAGCTTTTGAGAACATAATATTGAGAGTTATTTTCAAAACATGTAACACACACAAAGGTCAAACATTTCAGATACATTGAAAAAACATGTGTTTAAAATTGATTTTAAGTGTTTCTATATTCATAATATGAAACATTAGCTTTGAAAATTAACGATAATAAAGAATCAATTTTTCAAAAAACTAATTTTCGATTAACATTTGTTTTGCAACTGTCAAAATAATACAACTCCGAAACGAACATTATGTTACCTCTTCAGATAAAATTGAATTTAAATTTTCATCCATTTTTCTCTAATCAACTGACGATTATTTCTAACCTATTTAGTAATTCATTAATAATAACTCAGAAAATGTCGATCAGATCACACCCGCAAATTAACCGTAGAGACGACAAACATCAAAACAAGAACCAGAGAAGTAGTGTTGAATTGTCACAAGCAGCTATAAGTCTTTTAAAAAGTAATTACAAAGAGGCAAATAGATGTGGCAACAGTACAGCTTCTTTGCGAATTACAGTCAATTTTTTTTTGTCGAGTTGTGACTTTGAATTACTGCAGATTTAAGTTCTTTTTCGCCCTGAGCGTAGAAGATCTAAGGCCCCCTTGGCACTGGAGGATCGAAATTTGTAACCAGAAAACCTGGTTAAGTCCAGCTTAACCTAGTTCTTGGGCGCTCGCCCCAAGCACTCAGTGGATAAACTGGCAATCGCTCGAATTCTGGCGCTGATAAAGATCCATCGTGTACAGGGACGACTTAAGACATGGGCCCAGGACCTCGCCCTCGGTGGGGGTTTCATTTTGTTTTGGACTCTGTCTATATAAGATCATGATCCGAATAATATTTATGTGGTCAAATATTATTCCCAAACATATTCTCCGAAAAACAGGGAATTTCAAACTGCACGCCAACAGGCAAAAGAGGTAAGATTATATTATTATGTAAATACCGTTGTCCATGTAAAGACCTAGGCCTGATACCATAATCAATCATTCAAATCAGTTAGTTGAGCTGGTTTGACTCTAGACTTTTGAGATTGTGAATCGTATACATTTATTTGTTTCAACTTACCGTTTGAATGAATATTTGGGAGTGCATACTACGTACCATCTACTTTTCAAGATCTCAGGTAAGATCTACTTTTGCATATGGGCCAAATGCATCAAAAACACTTATCTGGGCCCAGGGCCTCAACGAGTCTTAAGACGTCCCTGGTCGTGTAGAAGGATTGATGCTCTGTCATGACTCAAAGACATCAAAGTGCCATTGCGTGGATGTCTGGAGAGTGGAGTTCCAGCTCAGGTGTCGTCCTCATCACTTGACCGAGTTTTAAAACAGACCATTACCAACAACCCTCTTATAAAAGTCTGATAGATAATAGGAACAAATAAGGCCGGACGAGTAATGCTCGATTTCGTTGGAGGCACCAATTCCTAATTATTTGCAGCGTTGGAATTCAAACTCCTCTGTTTTTGGGTCTATATTTTGCTCTTTATATAAATTATTGACTACTATCAAAATAATTACAATAAAAAGTGCAATAAATTGCATTTTCAGGATATGCTTTGTTGAGAATAATGCTAAATGTTTTAGTATGTGTAAATCTATATAATAATCTATTGTTACGAATTTTGTATAAAATAGTGTAAATCACAGGGTTCCCAAACTTTTTTATCCCATACACCCCTTAGCATGTTTTTTGGTTTGTCGTAGACCCCGTACTTACCTAACACTGATTTTTTCAAATTTATCTATTTAAATGTCTTTTTGACAGCTGGTATAGTGTATTTACTTTAAAAGATTTAAATTTCTAACAGTAGTGAAAAGTATAGTGTTTGAAACATAAGAAGCACACACATCTTAATTAATTTAATTAAAATTTAATTAATAATAAAAATTTTGAAACAACTGAGCAACAAACAAATTCTTTTAATGGGAGAAATGAATCTAGTGTTTCAATAACAAATTTTCCACATTTGGCATCAATCTTGTCAGATTTAACCCTAAATTTCATCGATTAGTTTATATATAGAGAGTGTCCAGTCTTTTTTTCTTTCTTTTTTTTCTGGAGTTTGGCAACCTTGCTGAAACTCTCACTAGGAAAAGCAATTAAAAACTTTCTCAAAATATTCCACTATTGGGAGTAAATAATAGGAATGTCTTTTTGAAGCCAAAAATGCTGATATCAGTTTCTAAACTTTACTTCAATATCTCCGTTGGTATCTATTCCTATCAATTCCTCTCGTAATTTGACATTCCTTTTTTGACGAGACAGTATGCATTCATTGTCTACTGTGGTATCACTATAAACAAAGCATTCTCAAATCTAGTTTCAAAATCTGAATAAAGGGCTTTTAAATGTTAAACATAGGTTAAAATGTCATTTTCGGGCAGATTGTCTGTGACAAATTGAAAAAGTGGGAAAATTTGCAACGTTAATTTTTTACCCCTTTAGCTTAATTCTGGCAAAAAAGTCAAAATGATGGTCGTTTTAATAATATGTATGCTTATGCCTAGGAACTGCAAATTAAACTCATTAAATTTAAAAAATATATTTGTTAAATAAATAATTGATTGTTGATTAAATTTTCTTTTAAAATTAATCTGATTAAATGAGAGCCATCATCGTAGACCCCCATTAATATTTCATAGACCCCCAAATTATTTTTTTGCTGCCGTGGACCACCTGCAGGTCGTCATAGACCCCTGAGGGTCCATATAGACCACTTTGAGAATCACTGGTGTAAATAATCTGTATTTGGATGCGTAATGCTTTTGTGTTACTCTATGCTATATTTATTTCATGATGAAATTGTAATATTCACAAGCAACGCCGTCCTTTACGGCGTTGCAATGGGAACTTGGTGAAATATTGGCGATAGAGCCAAGTTGGTATCATTTTTGGCGACCATTTTGGTGACATGGCGATCATGTTGGCGACCATTTTTGGTGAGTTCGGGACTCTCTAGATTCTTCTAGAAATTAGAGGAGAAATCCACTAATTTCACGATCTATGACGCAAGCGCATCTTTCTGGAAGTTTTGGCTACGGCTATAAATAGAGCGATACTTGCCGTAACAGTCAGTCTGGTTTCAACCAGTGAGTAGTGGTGTGGTTTTGACTAGCGATTAGTAAACTTGCCTTGACCGTGAAGACTAGCGATTAGCTCGTTTGTTCAACATTACGAGCGGTGCTTGTGGATAATCTTTTACGTACGTCTATGTTAGACACTCATAATTGTGTCCGAGTGCTGTTGAAGGTGTGAAATCCTTCTGATATTTATTCTACGAACTTGGCTGTTGAATCCTGTATTTCAAGGATTTATTTTCGACAGTACTCATCGTTCTTAAGGAATTGCCTTGTTGTTTACGACTGATTTTGCATAAAATCCACGAACCCCGATCTACGTAACACTATTATAAATATTGTGCGCTTATTGTTTATAACATTACTACTGAAAAATTTTAATGTTTTTTTTCAATATTTATTTGAATTTTAAGATATAAATATTTTTCATTATTTATTTGTTGTTTACAAGTTTATTAGAAATATGATATGTTTATAAAATAAAATTTAAATTAAATTTAGTATATTCGAACCCTACAGCGCGAGCGCTACAACAAGAATGATTTTAGTAGGTTCAATTAAACCAACGATGAACTTAGCGATTTTCAAAAAGAGACCAAAAATATCAAAGTAACCCACCCTAGTTTCTAGATTATAGACCTAAGAGCCTCCAGCGAAATTGAGCATTACACCTCCAGTCTTTAGGGTTCGTTTTATCTGTCAATATCCCATTACACAGTGTTATCACTCTAAACTAAACTGTTGCCTTCGATAGGGAAGTCGTTAAATAGAGAGTAGTTTTTTAGAAGAGGAGAGGGGAAAGAAACAGGGGGGGGGGACATTCTGGAGGATGACAGATTCAAGCAATTTTCTCGCCAATATCAGCGCTTCCTTTGAAAATACGATGCCAAACATTTCATTTTCTCTTATTCGCGCGTTAAAAGCTGGCTTCTTATCGAAAACATTTGGATAAATAAAATACATATATACTAGCTGACCCAGCCACGCGTTGCTGTGGCATTGCTTTATTAATTCAATATTATTCTTTAATATTATTCAAGTTAATCTTCGTTAACAATTTCGGATTGTTGAAATTAAGCATAGAACAACATAATTTTTTTCATTCGGCATTTTATTCATCTCCTATTTAATCATAGTATAATACATGAATTATTTATGAAGTTGTTAATAGCAACATAAAGATTTAATTTTATGAATGAGGTGAATAACGTTAATTTTCAGCTCTTTTTAATATTTTTTTTTCATTTCAGAGTACAATAATAAATGTTTTAATTCGCTAATCAGTAAACAATATTTTTCGGTAACCCGTATTTTGCTAACTGAAATAAATCCGACGGTTTTCCCCACACATGAGCATGTAACATATAGCTGCCCATTCGAGAAACATGGGTTTTATAAGTCCAAGCATCAAATAGACATTGTTTTGCTTTGAGATTTATTTATGGTCATCACGAAAACCAAAGGAATCGGGAATCAAAGCCTTTTGAATGGTATTAAAGATTCTGATGATATCAGTAGAATAAGTGGCAACAGAACAATTTCTCCTTTACACTTTACAGTCAAAATGTTTGCTTCAAGAAGTTCCCAGTAATTGTGCACGACCAAACTTGCACCACTGCATAATCTAGGGGGATTTAAGTAACGCAGAGAATAACCAGGGAATCAATCTTCAACCGAAGATTGAATGGTGACATTCCTAAAACATCTAGAGCATCAAAAACTCGGTTGGAAAATTTACGGTTTTGTTTTCCTCTACAATAGTGTCGATTGATTTAAAAGACATTGGATCACCTGGGAACAACTCTGTATCTGGAGGTTTATCTCATCACAATATCAGCATTTTTTCTCATGAAGTAACAGGATTACAGAGGCAATAATTATCTAGATAATTATACAGTATCTCCGGAAAGACACTCTCAATCAGTTCTTATTTGTCTGAAGAATAATGCAGAAATTATCTGGCTATTTCATGCATTATGTATTGGAATGAAGTTCTACTTCATCATTTCCAATATTCAGAAGTTGGTTAGATAATATTTCCTTCTATTGATCCTCTTGCAAATGTACTGGAGTGTTTATGGTCAACCGAACTGTTTTCGCGTTTCGCCATAAAAACAATTGTTTTAAGCATGCGTTAATATCGTGAGCAGAAGTAGAGCGAGGAATGACTGTTAATGTCTGTCGGAAATCACCAGACAGTAGTATGACAGCAACACCGAATATTTTCTCATTGCCGTTAAAATCTTGCAAAGTTCTATGTAGTGCTCTGAGGGAATGTTTATGGATCATGGTACACATTGCATCTTTTATCTTATGAATGTCCAATGGGAGCTTGATGCGGAATGTGCAATTTTTCCACCATCGAACAAAGTGATAACAATGCCCGAAGATGCAATCGCCAATGCAATTTACTATTGAATTGGCTGCGCCTTCAAGTTTAGTTGCTATAAGGAATGAAAATCCGGAGGTGGGACTCGAACGCAAAGTCATTCTACCTCATTCCAGCAATACCCAGAAAATTTCTTAAACATTCCAAATCCAAATCCAGATTCTCGTTCTCGACCCGAGAAGCACTCAGTGCTCACTTTCGAAGCCCTTACCCCTGTAAGTTCAGTCCCTGAAGGGGGACATTACGGTCGTCTGGCATTATCTGGAAAAGTTACGGAAGTTTCTAAATTCCGATTTCAGACTCTTGTTTACTACCCAGAAAAACACCAGGTAAGCATTTCTCACACCTCAAGAATTTTAAAGGAAGCCCCTGCCACGGTTCACGTAAAATACGTTCGTCTGGCATTATTTGACTCAGTAATGGGATTATCTTCAATTGGATTGAGAATATTCAGATCGGCAGTCCCGAAATACATCCAAAATCTACTTTTTGCGTCTCTACGTCAGCAAGTTAGGCTAGTGCTGCTGTCCGCGAATGTTTCGGTCCTCCGGCATATCTGGCAAAGTAACAAGAATTTCTAAAATTCTATTTTGTTCTCTCGTTCAGCATCTCAAATAACACCAGGAACAAACTTTAATCGCCCCAAGACTTTAAAGGTAAGCTCCTGTCCCGGTTTGCATAATAGATGGTTGTCCAGAATTATCCGGCAAAGTTACAGTAATTTCTCAGATTGAACATCAAATTCGGGTTATCCGTTTTGAAATATGCCTGGGACCAAGTTTTCGAGCTCCAGGGCTTTTAATTTTAAGGCAAGCCTTTGCCAAGGTGTGTCTAAAATATGGTCGAACGGCATTATCCGGAAAAGTTGTCGGAATTACTAAAATTCAATTTCAGATTCTCGTTTCCCACCCAGATACGCACACAGAACTGATTTTTGATGCTCCAGCGCGTACAAATTCATTCGCAACAGAGAATGACAATTCTGACTCGGGACTCTAATGATATGCCTTTTTACCTAATTTAGACAATATCCGGGAAGTTTAGTGGAGTTTCTAAAATATGATTTCAAATTTTCGTTTCCCACCCCTAGATACAACTGGAGATTACTTTTGTACTCTTGATACGGCATGTACAGTCCCTGCAAGGGGCATAAGTGTCGTCCGGCATTATCTGGGCAAGTTACAGGAATTTCTAAATTTCGATTTCAGAATCTCGTTCACCATACCTAAATACATAAGAAACTCACTTTCCTACACCAAAACTTCAAACGTACGCTTCTGCCACGGTTTGCGTAATTGACGGTCATCCTGAATTATCCGGCAAAGTTACAGTTATTTCTCAGATTGGGTACCAGATTCGGATCATCCGTTTTGAATTACGCCTGGGATCAAAAGTTCACGATCCAAGGCTCTTAAGTTAAGCCCCTGCCATGGTGTGTCTAAAATACGATCTCTATTTACCATCTTGCAAATGTACTCGCGTGTTTATGGTCAGTCGAAATGTTTCCCCATTTCGCCATAGCAACTATAGTTTTAAAAAGACGTTAATCTCGTGAGCAAAAGTAGAGCGTGTAATGGCTGTTAATGTCTGTCGGAAATCAACACACAGTAATACAACAGCAACACCGAATATTCTCTCGTTGCCACTTAGATCTTGCAAAGCTCTATGTAATGCTTTGAGTGAATGTTTATGGGTCATGGTACACTAATCCCTGATCATGATTGAGTTCATTTGCAATATTGTAGCCAATCCACTCTTTTTTTTTCAATGGTACGCATTGCATCTTGTATTTTATGAATGTCCAATAGCAGCTGATGCGGAATGTGCAGTTTTCACACCATCTGACAAAGTAACAACAATATCCAAAGATGCAATTTCCTGTTGCAATCATATTTTCGCACGACTGCACCTGGAAGTTCAGTTGCTATAGGGAATGAAAATCCGGAGGTGTGGAATTCGAACGCAAAGCCATTTGATCTCATTCCAGCAATATCCAGAAAATTTACGGAAGCTTTTGAAATCCGTATCCAGATTTTCATTCCCACCCCGAGAAGCACTCGGTGCCCACTTCCGACGCCCCTGCGGCTTAAGTTCAGTCTCTGAAGAGGGACATTACGGTCGGCCAGCATTAACTTGCAGAGTTACGGGAGTTTCTAAAATCCGATTTAAGATTATTCTTGTTTCCCATCCAGAAAATCATCAGGAAAGCATTTCTTTCTCCTAAAGAATTTTAAAGCCTTCCCCAGTTCCTGCAAAATACTTTCGTCTGGCATTATTTGACGTAGATATGAGATTATCTTGAATTGAGCTGAGAATATTCGGATCGGCAGTTCCAAAATACAATCAAGATCCACTTTTTGTATTTTTACGTCGGCAATATTCCGAGAATATTCCGATCGCCGGGCAATATCTGGCAAAAATAGAGGAATTTCTATATTTCGATTTCAGACTCACCTTTTCCCGCGCCAAGACTTTAAGGGCGAGTTCCTGCCCCGTTTTGCGTATCCTGAATTATCCGGCAAAGTTACTGTTATTTCTCAGATTGAATATCAGATTCGGATTATCCGTTTTGAAATATATCATGGACCAAGTTTTCACGAACCAAGGCTTTTAAGGTAGGCTATGCTGCGTCTAAAATACGGTCGACTGCCATTATCCGGCAAAGTTATCGAAACTCCTAAAATTCAATTTCAGATTATCATTTCACACTTCGAAATGCACACGGAGCTGACTTTTGATGCTCCAGCGCGAGCAAGTTCAGTTGCTAGAGAGAATGAGCATCCGGACGCACGACCTGAATCATATGCCTTTTTTCCTAATTCAGACAATATCCGGCAAGGTTAGTGGAGTTTCTGTAATATGAATTTAGATTATCATTTCCCGCAGCTAGATACAACTGGAGATTACTTTTGTGCCCCTGAGCCGGCAAGTTCAGTCCCTGGAAGGGGCATTAGGGTCGTCCGGCATCATCTGGAAATGATACAGGAATTTCTGAAATTCGATTTCAAACTTTCGTTCACCATCCCGAATTACAACAGAAACGCACTTTTTCCGCACCAAGACATTAAGGGTAAGCTCTTGCCAAAGTTTGCGTAGTAAATAGTCGTCCTGAATTATCCGGCAAAGTTACAGTTATTTCTCAGACTGGATATCATTTTAGGATTATCCATTTTGAAGTACGCCATGGTCCAAGTTTCCACGATTCAAGGCTTTTAATATGAGCCCCTGTTATGGTGTGTTTCTAAAATACAGGCGGCCGGCTTTATTCGGTAAAGTTACGGTAATTTTTAGAAACTGACTCAAAAATCGGATTCCACACCCCAAAATACGCCAGGCACTTAATTTTCATGCATTTTGTTTTGCAATATCTGCTTCCACATACACATGAGCATTGCCACATTTTGCGATTATTCCTTTACGCGAATATTCGCAAAATCTGGCAATGTGTTTCCCAGATTCTTCACATTTCCGGCAATAACATATTATGGCGTCATTAATTGAAATAAAAACTATCCTATGTCTTAAGTTGGACGAAATGACACACAGTATGCAAAATTATATTAAGATCGGTTGAGTAGCTTCGGAGTTCATAGCGGACACATAATTTTTGTATATAAAGATATATAAAAACTTAATTTTCCGTTTGATCATTTTAAGATGAAGAAAAAATGTGAGTTAATCAAGCAAAGAGAATATACTTACAAAGTAATTTGTCCAATATATAAAATAGCAGATTACCCTCCCAACTTGTTAAAACTTCAAATTAATATAAACTTAAAAGTGAATTATATAATATTTTATTTATGCTTTGGAACTTTTCAAAACTTAAAAAAATGGTTTAATTGCAAAACTACAAAAAGAATTTATTTAATTCAAAGGCAATAATATCTCAAATCAAGCTAATTTACAAACACTAACTTATAGTTCTTTCACTAAGGGGTCTGAAGAAATTCTTCCCAGTTTTTTTACGATTGCTCCAGGGTCAAAACACGGGGTTCCCTGCGAGCCATAAAATTTCCTGTCTGTGTCCATTGTGTCGTCGTAACCCTCCCTAATTATCTTTCACGGTGTTAAACCTTTTAAAAGGGGGGGGGAAGGATTTCGGAAAAATATGGCCCACCCGCTTTTGAAACACTCTCTTGAAGTCAGGAAAAGCCGTGAGGTGGATTTTCGAAGCATCTCTAGTCGTGCGGAAAAAGACGTGTATAGCGCTTAGAGGGTTAATTGAATAAAAGAATTTCTCAGAGAAATGGGTCATGACCGGGCCACTTAAAAAGGCTCGGTGGGCCGCAGGTTGAGTATCGCTGGGTTGAAGTCTTGACGATAACATGATAAATATAATCACGTGTTCTCCATTAAATTTAAAACTAACATTAGATTTGTACCGGTTGTTTTACTCGTAAAATTTAGAAACAGTTTTATAAATTTGATAATTGGGTAAAAATATTCAAATATTATACCTCTTCAAATTTTTTTTCAAAATTAAAAAAAATTATAATATTGTACGTGAATTTTTGATTGAAGTGCGTTTTGGTTATATATGTGCGTTGTTATTGTTGACAAATATGTACATTATACAAGAACGTTTTTTGAAAAAAAATGTTGGCAACAGCAAAATGCATGAGTTTATTAGCTGGAAACACAAGATTTTACTTATCACGTGACAATGACGTCTCCTGAATGTAACCGGTTTCGACATTGCTTGCGATTAATTCGCCAATAATTACAATTTATATAAAAAAAATGCATCAATTCTTCTGATGAAATTGCGTACTCATTTTGCTTCTGAAATCGTTTTTTTTTTGTTAGAAAGTTATTCTATGTTTTTGAATGAACTCTATGCAATCAATACAACTGAAAGGTTCGGTCAATATTAACCTATTTGTGTTCTTTCTTTAGTATTGAGAGACGTATCCTTTGTTGAGTCGCGCATATATTAATTAAAACGAATGCGGTACTTAATAAGGGATGTTAGAATCCTGAATATTTCTTGAGACTTCTTCAATGGAAGTTTGATTGATAACCCTTTTTTTCTGAGTTTTTAATGACTAATGAGTTGCTTTTATCCATTGTTTATGTAAATGTATTAATCAAAGGAATGAAAAGGAGGGTTGGTTATGAAAATAATGAAATAAAGCTATTGTTTTCTTATGCAAAAGGTTTGAAATGGTATAAATAGTATTGTTTGATGTACATGAAGGTCAAGTTTCTTATTATTACATGAAAAACGCCAATAATTTGAAGAAATATAACATAGAGATGATGCTTAGATTTGCAAAGCTTAAATGATAATACTCTTAAAAGAAAAAAACACTCGTCATAATACTGAAGCTATTGTCTCCCAACGGTGGTATAAGCCTTCAAAGATTTTATACTTTAGAATTTATTTAAGTATGTATCATGATATTATTATAATTCGCAAAACTTCGAAAATTGTTCCTCTCAGTGAATATTATAATGCACTTTATTCTGGCAGAAATTCCCCAAAGACGTGAACTTCCTTATTAAATTATTTTACGGAGTGCTGTTTATTTTTCCGTATCCAGAGAAAAATTACAGCCAACTGAGAAAATGTTTAGTTTGGAGTTTTGATATTTTCATTATTCTGTTTCAACTGTATGTGATATTATCGGACACATACAGCATATGCGCGGTGATAAAAAGAATTCCTCTTGGAATGTTGTTTTCAACTGTCTTCAGTGATTTGTGCTGTTTATGCCTGCGTCTTGTTTGGATGAAGAAACGTAATACTGTCCTAGTGACACTGCGCACAATTCATAGAATTAATTCAAAACTTTCAGCATCTACAAAGAACAGAAGAATGAAGTCGAAAATGCTTTATTTCGTCATTATGCTGTTGATCGTGCCTCTGCTTTATACCACAAATGTTATTATAAAGTGTACCAATCCTTCGAAGAGATTATTATACCAACAAAATACATTCTTTGGATGGTATTCAAACAGTACAATGATATCTACGGTTCTACTGTTAACCATTGACATCATGTTGCACCAACAATTTTATCTCATGCCAGGTTTCTGCATGATATTCTGCATATATACTTTCGAAATCATGACTCAAACTGTTTCAAAGTTCCGAAAAAAATTAAATTCTACGAGTAAAAATGGTTTCGTGAGTTTTGTTAGCTGCTACAACACGCACGCATCCGAAATATTTTCTTGTATTTCTGAGTTAGAACAGTCCTTGTCGTTCGTTCTTACTGTACTCCAAGCATATTTGGTGTGGAATATATTTAACATCTCTACACTGATGATAAAACTTAAAATTTCACAAATAGATTTTATTCCTCTTGTAACAGAAATTATATCGCTTAATGTAGCTGTATTTACATTCCTTCTTCTCAATTTAAGCGCTGCTAGTGTTCACGATGCTGCTGTTGCAGTCAGGAAAGTGGTATTTCAGACTGTGGCAAGTATGGAATCATCAGATGAAAACGAAGGCTCTTTGATGCTCAAAGTAGCTAGTGATTTCCCCTCAAAATGTGTTGTAACTGGTTGGAAATTATTTCAATGCAAACGAGGAATTGTCTTAAAGATCGCTGGAGCAGTATTTACCTATGGAATTATAGTTACTCAAATAGGACCCGGGTAAGAAAGGTGGTGCAAAAAAGGAAATGAATGGACAAAAAAAAAAAATTCTAAGCAATTTGTTTTATAGATGTAAATAATTTTTCTTTAACTAAACCTTTCACGATTAAGGGAAACATTTTTACCTATTTTAAAATTGGTGATTATCGTATTTAATTTTAACCTTATTTTCAATTTTCGTACGGATTTCGAAATGTATAAATCGTTACTTTACGATTTTTACATTTTACTACCTATTATGGTATAATTTCTAAAAGAAAATCAACAACACAGTATTTTAGTTTGTTTTTATTAAGATATTTACATAAACCAAATGGTGCAAACATTATGCTTGTGTACATACAGGTTTGCAGCATATTTTAAAATGCACAAGAAAGCAAAACAAAGTTTCTACTTTGGTACGTTCTCTTTTTCCTTTGAAAGTTCTTTTTGACGTTCTTTTATATTTAATCTCAGGCGAATCCCGTTTAACATCCAACAATAGTCGGCTGGCATGTTCTTGTCCATTATTTCTTGATATCTGCGCTCCATATCTTTGATTCCTTGATGGAGCCTTTCCCCTTGTTCCTCACTGACTAATCCTAAATTTTTAATTATGCTTAACTTTTGGACACCAGTGTATATATTAGATTAAATTTTAAGTAAAAGTGAAAAAGTTTAGTTTTTTTACTTAAGAAAAAAAGGACAGAGAGAACTTTCCTTAACACAAAATATAGTTTAAAAATCAAATTTATATTTGATGTGTCATGCTCATAAAATAGCGTTAGTATTTTAAGACTAACTTGAAATAAAAAGATCTAAAACTGAAATATATTTAAACACATTAGAGTACATACATATCGACAACTTTCTGACTTTATTAGCTTATGGAGAATAACTCTTTATCTAGAAAAATTGCTACGTAAAGTAATATTAAATTCTCAGTTTCGTATTTTAAACAGTTAAACAGACTTTTTTTTGTAATATTTGTTAATAAACAATTAATATTAATACTTATTTAACAACAAGTACTTATTAACAACAAGGGTACCTGAATTGTAAAAAAACACCAGCGCAGAAGTGATGATGTGTAAAACATTTATTTTATGATTTTGTTGTATTAAAACCATTACCTGTTTCACTCGAAGTATTATATTTTTTTCATTTTTTAGAAACTCCAGTCAAAAAGGGGTTGTTGATATTGTTTCGTGAGTGCACAGATATTTGTTCCATGTTGAATTGTGCATTATGATGTCACCCACTGTTAATCATATAAATGCCTTTCAAGTGTTGTTCTGAAACATGTTAAAATCAACAATTAAGGTATCCGACTATACTAAAATTGGGAATTTTGTCAAAACATGACAAATTTTTTTTTGATTTTATTTTATAGACCATCTTAATAGCTTTATACCACGTATGTCATTTTTCGTTCACTAGGACAAAAACTACAAGTGTTTTAGTAAAAGCAGATGCCATTACTTTAAGCAAGATGTCATTTTGATGTCATAAGCAAATGTGTTTTTTTTTTTTTTTGAAAATGCTCAAACAAGAACAACAATTCTAAAAAAAGTTTTGAAAATAATTATCTGAATTTTTTGTGCATGTTCTGTATAATAGTAGAAGTGCTTTAACTTTCAGATTTATCAATCTCTATTTTATTACAAAACTTACAGTCCCTTATGTTAATTTAATCACTGTTATTTTAAGCAATTTCATATAATAACTGAGATAAAGTGCTCTAGTTTTTGTAAAAATTAAAATATCTCTTATCCTAAAGGTCATTTCAAAAATGAATAACAACACATCAGAATTGAAAAATTGAAAATTTGTTCATAAACTTTTGGTATAGAATGGGCCCGTTTATGCTATTCAATTCCTACTATTAGCTCACTCTCTCTCTCTATATATACTTATTTATATATATATATTTGTCTTGTTCAAATTTTCAATCGTTAATAAAATACTGTCTATTCATCCAATCAAGTTCAAATTATTTTTTTAAGCTTGCACCGGATGACATTTGATCTTAATACAGTTTTTTCAAATATCAATTCATTAATTAAATTAATTACCTGTAATCGAAGTCAACTTTGACACGTCTCCATTGTTGTAACATTGTAACTGTTAAAACAATAACAAAAGTTGGCGTCGAAAACCAGTTTTTCTGACAAACAAGCCAAACCGGGTGTGCATTGTTACAATAATGCAGACAAGTCTTGCTCTTTTTTCATTTCCTACTATTAGTTCACTTCTGCCTCTCTCTCTCTCTCTCTATATATATATATAGTCAAAATTTCTCTACAAGAAAGAGATGAATAAACATTAAACAAAACTGGAAAAAAAAGGAAATTGCAAGTTAACCAGACAATTGATTTTAGAAATGATATATGAAAAAACAAAAATAGAGTTAAATATAATACTGTGGATGCTACAGTATTATAAACATTTCTGACTTAGGACAGCTTATATATAAAATAATTTATATAAAAGTGGGATTGAGCATGTTTTGTGGCCAGCCAACCTTCCCCCTTTCTGTTAATAATGCTGATCAAAAACCTATTGAAAATAATTGGTAGATTATCTAAATCCATTACAAGAAAAAGGTAACTTACCTAAAAATTGCATTCAAAAATGCAGAGCCCGCGCTAAATCTGAGTACAATAAACAAGTTATTGCCAGATTCTGGACCCAAATGCAAATTCAAAGCATGGGAATGGCTGAATAGTAGCACTTAGCAAAAGTATCAAAAGAATAGAAAT
This sequence comes from Trichonephila clavata, assembly GCA_019973975.1. Taxonomy (NCBI): domain Eukaryota; kingdom Metazoa; phylum Arthropoda; class Arachnida; order Araneae; family Nephilidae; genus Trichonephila; species Trichonephila clavata. The sequence goes on along the minus strand of BMAO01019997.1, from coordinate 16,303 downwards.
AAAAAATTGTAAACATATTACCATTAACTTAGGGACACTAAAATTATATATGATTTAAAAAATAAATTAATTTAATTTAATTTAAAAATCTAAGAGAATAAGTAATTTAATCAAATAATTAGAATTTGGAGGTAACTATATCTATCTAGGAAAAATGATAAATTTATAGTAACAAACTACGGAATTTTAATCCTTACTATTTAGAATTTCTTTATTCAAATAATTATTAATAAAATTAATTGGGTATTTTTCAATGAAGCAATATTTAGTAAAATATTTATAGTTTTTTTATTTTTTCGAAACTAGAAATTTATTGCGTTGTGTAATTAATAACAATATTTCTGAAAATAGAAACATGTACATTACTCTCCCAATGTGGTACTCTTATAATATTGAATTTAAAGTCTTCTCGTTTGTCATAAAAATTATAGTAACTATCTTTTAACTTACTTTCTATATCAAGAAATTTGCTTCATAGTTGTTACTATTTGTCTGTATTAAATTAAGGTATTGTGGATAAAAATTAGTGTAAGGTTTAAAGTTGTCCTGCTTGCCAAAAATACCTAATACCTGTTTTTATATATGTATACATAGTATCATAAAATGAAAAAAATACATAGTATAATAAAATGACAATACTAAATTATACCATTAACAAAACTAGAAGATACAAACCAGATTTCAAGAAACTGTAAAACTATAAAAAATGGAGGAAAAGTATATTGTACAAGAATTAAATAAGTGTATGTATAGCGGGAAACAGAGTTAGAACTTTAAAATGTAAGAAACCAAGAGTCAATGGACTAAAATGGAGACCTATCATGATTTTTAAAGCTGTTGCTGAATTAGGACCAGTAAAATTAGGGTTAAGTATGCTTTACAGATCCAACCTTCCCCGTACAGCAGAAATTTTCGCCATAATAGCAAAACAGAGCCATGTTGAAAAGTTAGGCTTAAAACTAACCACGTGTAATTTGCAACAGACAAAAAAAGTAAAATTAAATTAAAATACAATATGAAAGGAAAAGAATCTTATAAAGAGATGAAAATAAAGATAATTTTTAAAAGGAAAAACAAAGCAAAAATTTTCATGAAAAAATGCAAACCACAAGAGAAAAAAAATCCACCAGCACATTGTCAAGCACCAACGCATATATTTCAAATTTTCAATCGTTAGTAAAATACTTTCTATTCATCCGTTCAAAGTAGGAATTGATTTAAAAATTTTTTTTCAGTAATTTTTTACCCATCTTTTCCCATTTTAATCATAAAATTTTTTCTCTTCTTAATTTTAGCATATTTTTTTAAAAATGTACTAAACAAATGTAAAAACCACAAATAAATCCCCATATCTCCATTTAAAAAAAAGTTGTCGCAAGTAGTCAGGTACCTTAAGAATAACGATATTTACCCCAAATCTACTCGGGCATTTTCTCTCTTTGATAAGTATTTTTTTCCATTATCCGACGCCACTGATTCTTCTATCAGATTCTTTTATCATGATCTGAGTGGTTTTCTTTTTTGGCAGAACATCTGAGGGGGAATCATTCTTTTTTGGGCTGAGATCTTCTCTCAGCCTCGCCTAGAGATTTGGGATGAAGTGAAAGATGACCAGCCATTTTAGTTAACCAATCTAATTATGAATAGATAGAATTCTATAAATTCAAACTAGAAGAGATGTTTCCGATTTGAACATTATGAGTGAGTGAGTGAGTAAATATTAACGTCGCACTGTTTAACAACACGAGGGCTTTTGGCGACGGTCCGCGTAATTTTGAACCATGGTCAAGTGACGCGGACGACACCTGAGCTGGCACCCCTCTCTCCTAACTACAATACCACACCAACGGGACAACGTTTGAGCTCTCGACAGATTTAACGTGCATCGCTCCCCTACACGGCGGGTCTTTAGTGGTACTGGGATCGAACTCATGACACGCTAACCATGATCGGCCACCTAGACCACTTGACTACCGCGGCCACTTGAAAATTATGAGAGTCAATAGCGAGGTACGCGAATTACGAGAAGACTTTTAAATATCAAACCTCCTTTATCAGCATCAATCCACTGCTCTAAATATGTAAGTTGTAATTTAACTATGATGTCCAATCGTCACTATAATACCTTCAACTATCCAATCTCTGAAAGGTGATATAAAATATAATAATACCTGATCGGTAGCAATCTCTCCTACTAGTTATATCCTCTATATCTAAATAGCCTGACTATGACTTATAGACTATATATATCCGGCATAATCTGCATAATCACGGTTGCTTCTTTAGAGGTTCATTGCGAATAAATTCGAATTGATAGACCAAAGATTTCCCAAGAGTATTAAAGGAATGATCTGTCACGACATCTAATGTTGCTTTAGTCTTGTAGTGCTTTCCCCCATTATATACATGTTGCAGCCCACGACACTTGTTTGTGGACTTTCGGGGGAAAAGGTTGAGTACTCCTGGTTTGGATCATTAGTGTTCCCAACCAGTGGCCTCCACACCCAAACCCTAAGAACCTCTCAATATCCGCATTGCGAGGAGGGGGGGAAGCAGGATTCTAGAGGGCCCGAAACCTGACTGACGCCAAGTACGTATTTGGGCTGGGCCCAAAACCTGACTTTGCAGGGGGCCCTAAGATTCTCCGTTACACCACTGTTCCCAACTCTATAATTCCAATGCCAATATATTGCAGCTAACTTTGCGCTTTCCGCAATGGAAGGAAGGACCATGTAAGTTGGATGTAACGTACAAGAAAAGGATAAAAATAAAGAAAACATAAATGTATAATTAAATATTGTTTTCCTCAGAAAGTAATTGAAAACTACTACCATTCCCTAACTTTTGGGAAAGAGTGAAGGTTGTATACAGAATGAAAAAATGAAATAATTGCTTAGTTTGAATATCAATTCAAAGAATTTTAATTAGTATATATTAAAAATATGACCAACTCAGCAGAGTAGTTTAATTCACGGAATCTCAATTGAAACGTATTTTATCACACATAAACCGCTTAATTTACTTAAAAGAATGAATAAGGAAACTTGGATATATAATCGAGAAATTCTAAATTTTTTTTTGGTGTGACTGATATATATTTTTTCAAAATAAATTGAACAGGAAATTTTCAAATAAAAGTTTGCTTTAATAAATTTCCCCTTAACTATTTAGCCGTATCTTCAAGATTGAACGATTTATTTCGTTTATATGTAAAATTCTATTTCGCGATTTTTAAAAATTCCAACAAAAGAGTTCGATTAAAATTATTGCATATTGGCTGCGAATTTGTGTTTTATTATTACAGACCTAGTAGATTGCCAGGGACAGGGTGTGCGGCACCTTATAGGCGGATACCAATCGCCGCAGGTAATTTTGACGCCCAGTTTCCTCCACAGCGGGAGGCACCTGAGCTCTGACGATGCAAACCTGTACTAGGATTTAATTTTCCCGCGAGCACCCAAGCCAAACAGACACTCTAGGGATCTTTCACATGCCATATAATCACACGACATGGCCGCTGTCGATTTTCTGCATCATAAAAATCCCCGACTTTGGCTGGGGTCGAACCCGCAACCTTGGGTGCAGAAAGCCAGTGACAAACCAACCACGCCACCCAGCCGGTTTATTATTGCAAGTATAATATAAAATATTCATCAGCTCGGTGGCTTAGAAGCATGCCCACTTCGCGAGTTTAAGTTTGTGCGTTCGATTCCGGTCGGAGTTGATAAATTTTCTGGGTATGAAAATCGCAAGCATGCATATCATGTGATTATGTGACATGTAAAAGATTCCTTGACTATCAATTTGGCTATAGTACTCTCGGAAAAATTAAATCATGGCAATATTTATCTTCCAACGAGAACTTGAATTAAAATTAATTCAAGCGTCAGAATTTGGTAGTGAGAGCCACCACTAGATAGTGCCACCATTAAATGATTCTCACCTTTTGAGATTTTCAATGTCTGCAAATGTTTAGTTGCTAATATGCAGCCCGTTAGGAGAAAATGTTAAAATATTGAAAAAAAAAATATCGACAATTATTTGAAATTATTAAAATATGGTTCATCAAATAACATTATCAGTTTCTGTAAGGAGCTGTATCTTTTGAATATTCATTGAATAGTTTTCATTTTTTCCAAGAACGTTGAAATAGAAGAACAGCGGGGGAACACTCGAGTGACTTCTCACAAGAGGAGCAATTTTCTTCTTAGTGTTGGGTAAAAGATAAATATATAAAGTAATGCATTATTAATATGATTTACCGTTAATTAAATGAAATGATTATAAAACAAACTTGAACAATTACATTACACCCCCCCCCCCATTTGCAATTGAAAATATTACAAGTAAGGTGAAACTTCGGGTGGATATTCTGAATCCATTATCTCCAGCAATTTTTTAGGTGGTAACAAGTAAATTTCACTAAGGTTTTGAGGAACCTTATTTACATTTATTTAGTACGGGTTTCCCATTTGTACGAGTATTTGCCTAAGTATATGCTAAGTACTGTTAACTTAAAGGGGTCGCAGGTGGTCTGACTTTTGTAATGGGGCGCAGGCCCTGAAGAAGATGCCATAAGACGTAAATTTATGTATCATAAAATTTTAGATGATTGTGTAGCAGAGAACACCAAGTTACGCTAATTTAAAAGCGCTTAGGAATAACAGAACGAAGAAAAAAATAAAAGCAATGCTTTTTCAATAGAATCGTAGAATTACTTTAAATGGTTTTAACACAAAACCTAATGACATTTCGTGCACACCTATTTCTTCTACACGGCGTCAAATTGCACGTGTTGAAAAAGTTATTGATTTTAAGAATTTTTCAGAAAACATACATTTATTACAATTTTGTGAATGAATAATATATATTTTAACAAATAATAATTCTCCATATCTTTATTTATTAATATGAAAGAAGCATGAAAATATTAAAATTAGAAATAAATAATATATAATGTTTATATATACTCATGGCCAAAATTAAGGTCACAAACATATTTTTTGTCATAATTTTAAAATGTCTCCAGTAAAACTGATAGAATATGTATTTTATATATTTCGAAGAACGGGTAGCACACAATATCAACTTACAATTTAGTAAAAGATTTTATTAAGCGTTAGTTTCTGCAGAACTACTGGATTGAGATCGTTCAAGCAGATGGGAATTTGTCGCCAGTGTTATGAATATTGTATTAAAAATAACAAGTTAGTCTGTTTTCAGTGAGAACGACTTCTCATAATCGCTTAGATGATTCATTGAGATGAAGAGCCGGTTGGCAGGCTTGAAGTTGAACTGTCTCATGCGGAGGTTGTTCGATGGTTACAAGTAGGCTGAAAGTGGCCTCCCGGTTATGGAATCAATTTCATACGAGTGGTACCGTGTTCGGGAAGGTTCTGTCAAGGTCGATTTATTTTATAGTAATTCGAATTTTTTAAAATACCCCAAATTATTTTTTAAACTCGACGAATGCTTAAATAATATATCACGATATACTTTCTGTGCCGAATTTAATAAAAAAAGTTCTATTGTATAAAAGCCTTTTAAGATCAGTATTATGCATGTGAAATTTGGTCCATGTCACGAACAGATGAGATGATCATAGTTATCTACTAAAGGAAGATTTTAAGATTTATTTTCGGTGGAAATTCAGGAAAATGAAACGTGGCGATGGAGATCAAATTTCGACCTTTATCACTCATATAAAGAATTTGACATCATTAATTTCATCAAAATACAACGAAATAAATGGGAAGGTCACGTTGTCAGAATGAACGAAGACCGCACCACTAAAAAAAGCCTTCAATGCTGAACCAATTGGGACACGAAGAAAGGGCAGATAAAATCTTATTTGGATTGATGGCCCCAGAAAAAGATCTCCTAGTTTTGAGAATTAAAAATTGGAGAACACACTAGCAGGAAGAAGGCTGGCCTGGAAAATGCTTCTTGAGAAGACCAACGCCCAACCGGGTCTATCGAGCCACTGAAGAAGGAAGGACTTTCTGTACGTAGATAGAAACATGTGGTAAATTAATGATTTAGTTAATGTTAGTTAAAACAGTTATAAATCAACCTAGAGATAGGAACCAAAAGTTGGGGGGGGGGACTTGGAGTATGATTCTTTACCTTGCATATTTTGAGAAACCGACACGTAATCAAATAAATTCTTTTGGGTGAAAAAATACTGGAGGATTCTTAAGGAAGTATACACTTTCCAGATGCTGTAAAACAGTAACAGCCGAAGACATGCATCCTGACGAATAGTGAGGTAGATGTACTCTTAAAGTTTGTGTCTCTCCCGTGAAGGAAGTAACTTGGGAAATAGCATGCGTGTCACGTGACTAGTTAAACGAAATGGTAGCATCTGCAGTGGAAAAGGCTTTTTGCGTTCTTGAAATTAGCAAACTTTGTCGGGGGTCACTTTTTCTCGGTTGTTTTAATTCTTTGGTTGATGTCACAGTTACAGCACGACACCGACTACTTCCTTCTCCATTTGGTTGGTGCACCAACCCCTTGTTGGCCAACGTGCGAGATTGCTTTGATGCACATCTCCCTCATTGATGGATTGAACGAGCGACGGAATACGGTATGCCACTTACTCAATGGCAACCCTTCCAGTGGAAGGGAGGTACGCAAAGAACAAAGTATTAGTTCCTCCCCTTCATGTTGATCTAGCTGAAACAGCGTATATAGTATATAACAACCTCTATCCATGAACTTGATTGAGGTACCTTGTAATACCTTGTACCCCCCCTCCAGTGTCTACCTTGTGACCCAGCTAAAGGAGTGGGAGGAAGTGAAGGATGATTCGACATAATAATTTCAAATTATTTCCTCAACGTTTAAATTAACTCATAAACAATTCAATGAATCAAAATAAATATGATGTTTCCAATCAGTCAACAGAGGGAGGGGAGGAGAGTCGCATTTTTGGAGAATACATCTAATAAATTAACCACTTTATAATAAGCAATCTTCTACCTCAATATTACTTTACACGGTAGATATATAACTAATTGCCAATTAACCTCTTTAATACCAGGTAGTTATAATTAAAGTTACACTATTCAGAGGTCTATTGAAACTGTTCTGCTTATCGGATTTTTATGGAATATATGCTATATGGAACATGGGGAAAAGATTTCTGCAATAAAAATTTAGTGCAAATTTTGATTAACAGGTGGCTTTTATCGATTATTCCTTACGCAAATCTGTAAAGCCTCTATATAAACTTGTAGTCATAGCTTGAGAATCATTCAGCATGCGCTTGCCATCGTTAACATGCCCTTTCAGAAAAAATCGATTTTTACTAGTTAAACTGTTTTATCAGAATGGCAGGAGCCACTTAGTTGCTCTGCGAGAATTTCGTTGTTTAAAGGATCTGCGAAAATGCCCCATATTAAAGATTGTTTTGAGGAAGATGAACGGGAAATTTGAAGAGACTGGAGATTTGTGTGTGCTGCCCGGAAGAGGACGGAAACCGGTTGGGACTGAAACTGCCGAAGAAGTCGCTACTGCTGAGGTTGAAAGAGCCTCCAGTTCCATCTATTCTTCAGCAAGTGGTCGATCAGTGTCACGTGAGTTACAGATTCCGTGGTTGACAGTACGAAAAATTTTGCGATACATTTTAAAATGGTCCAAGTGATGCAAATGTTGAAACCTCAAGTTCACAAAATACGCGTGATCATCTCCAACTCGCGTGACACTGATCGACCACTTGCTGAAGAGGAACTCGAGGCTCTTTCAATCACAGCAGTAGCGACTTCTTCGACAGTTTCAGTCCCAACCGGTTTCCGTCCTCTTCCGGGTAACATACCCACATCTCCAGTCTCTTCAAATTTCATGATCATCTTTCTCAAGCCAATCCTTGAAATGGGGCCTTTTCACAGATCTTTTAAACGATGATATTCTCGCGGAGCAACAAAGTGATTGCTGCCGTTCTGATAAAGCAGTTTTACTAATAAAGATCGATATTTTTTTTGTAAGGGCATGATTAACGATGACAAACGCTCGCTGAATGATTCTCTGGCTATGACTGCAAGTTTTTTAGAGGTTTTATGGATTGGCGTAAGGAATATTCGATAAAAGTCACCTGATGGTCGAAATTTGTACTAATTTTTTTTATTGCAGAACTCTTTTACTCGTGGTCCATACAGCATGTGTGTTCCAAGTTTCATCAAAATTCGATACGCAGGACAGGTTCTACAGGCCTCTGAATAGTGTAACTTTAATTATAACCACCTGGTACATTAAATATCAAACGTAATATGAAGGTGACTAATACCTGAACTGTATATAGACAGTCTTCTCATCAATAAAGGCTAAATGCTTCAATTTCCTTATCAATAACACCTTCCTGTCTTTTAATGTCTCACACGGACTTTCTAACCTTTTTCCGTATTCTATTCCTTCTATCTCACTTGTTACCTTTAGTTAGCTAACTTTCTAACCATTTTAACTCGCGAACCCGAACTATATCTAATAAACTTAATTTTCATATAACATCTTCTTCTTAGAAGGTTGATATTTTTAATAGCCCCAAAGATTTGCCAAAAGGTTTAGTGAAAGGACGCGCATAGATTCGTCATAACCTTACTAAGCGTTTGAGAGGAAGTGGATTAGCGGCTCCATGTGTATCGTGTAGTATCACACATAGAAAATCTGTGACTGTCTCCAACAAATTTTAAAGTAACTTCATACAATTCTGTTACATTTTACGCTTAATATCTTACATTGTTAGAGGGCATTGAAACTGTTTACTTATTTATGAATCCCTCTGTATTTCGGTTGACGCTTCTGCAGCTATTTTTGTAACCTTCCATATGACCTGCTGAAATTCTTTTTTTCCTGTCTGATAACGATGTTCCTGTTATAAAGAATCATGTACGGTTTTTAGGCATGGGTCAACTGGGACCAAGCTCAGGATCTCGGTTTAGGAAGAGGGAACCCTTATTCTCTTACTCTCCAATCAGACTTAATAAGATTAAGTACCAATTACCAACAGTTGCAAGATTGCGTTATTATGTCATGTATGTATTTCGTGACTAGTCTTGAGCCTATTACTTCAGTACATTATCACTCATTCAATCGAAAAAGGGAGGGGGGCGTATACATGTTAAGATTAACTTTCTATATATATATATAGACCTATATTTTTACTTGAATTTTACCACTTTTTCCTTTTGCTTGGATAAGTGAAAGGCAAATTTCAGTGTACAGTAGAGCGTCGTTTATCCGAGCGTTTATTATCCGGAGCGTTAAATATCCAAACCATTTTTTTTGACAACTGTATGAACTGTTTATGAATATGTTTTCGAACAGTGCAATGCTCAACAGTTGTTTCACGTGAGGCCAAAAGTGACGGTAAAACCCAAGGTGAGGGATATTTGGGGAATTTCAGTTGTGTGATTTTGTAAACATCTACGCGGAATATTAGGTCAGTTTGTTTCGAAATGAAAGGGTGTGTACGTGCTCTTTTGTTGAGTTGTGAACTGCTATGGCTTCGAATTCAAAACGTAAGCGCAACGTCTTGAACATAGAGACAAAACTTGAAATATTGAACCGTTTTGCGAAGGGAGAAAGCGGAGCGATGCAGAAGACTTTGGATTTCAAATGCTAAATGGTGACGTGATTGTGACTTCCGTACAAGAAGAATCCGTCCCTGTCGACGATGAAACGGATGAAGAAGAGATCAACAACAACGAAAGTAGCAAGTGTCCATCAAATTCTGACGCGTTTCTGCTTAAAAGACAGCTATGGAGCGGTACGAACAACAGAGTGCTGTCCTACTCAACTAGTGCTGCTCAAGAGAATCAGAGACAATAAAGGTAATACGATTTCTACAATAAAGGTAAAATTACGACATTTTGCACCTATCTTGCTTTTTCTTCAAGCACGTTCTCCGCATGTGATGATTTTCAATATTCGTATAGCGTCCGGTGGCATTCAGTTTTCGGTTATCTGAACAATTGCGTATCTGAACAGTGTATGGTCCCAATTGTTTCGGATAAACGACGCTCTACTGTATAGTGATTAAGGAAGAAAAAAAAAGGCTCACTCAACTGAACAGTAGATTTCTGTCAGTGGTATTTGTTTCTGGAACTCTGAATCCAACTGCTTGATTTTCTCTGATCTCAGTTATACATCCGTAACGCCGACGTATATCTTTTTCTCATTTTTTTCTTCTCATTCATTTAACGTTTACCTATATGATAAACCTCATTTGAATTTATAGTTTTTACACATGATGAAAATTTCGTATCATTGTAGTAAAATAGCCTCAGAAATGATTAGTTAAGGGAAATGCATGTAAGAAAGTGATACAAGGTTTGTTAGACAAAAACGAAATCTATGACTAAAATATAGTTATATAGCACCTAAAAAGAGAACAGAAAACGCACGATACTTGGAATGCAGCAATCTAACATTTCTTTAAAAAATAAGTTATTTTAAGAAGCAACATGACTTTTAATAGATTCACATATGATTCATTTCCCTTTCATTTCTTACTAATAGTTGAATATTATGTAGACCAATAACAAGTGATTGCAAAAGAGTACTTGTTTTCAATATACACAATAGAAAAGAAGAAATACATTTTATTTCATTAGTATATCAATATTATAGTATGTAATTCTTTAAAGAAATGTTAATACTAGAAACAAAGCCCAAAATGTGAATACGTTTACTATTATTAGATATCATCTACGTTTGTTTTAATATTTCAAGAATCGTGCAGAAGGTTTTGTATATTTTTCTTTGAACCATTAGAGCTTCGTGCAAAAATTGATAGCTTATTGAGAAGAAACTAATTTGCTTGCAAAAATATTTCATGAGTAAAAAATGTCCAAGCGTTTCGGTGACAATACTTCTAATAGGAAAACCCCGAAAGCGAAAGCATATCCAATGAACAAAACAAAAAAGGGCAACTTTAGATCCTGCAAGGTAAGCTGCAACTCTGTTTCTTCGTGTTGTAGTTCTGATCTCTTATGTAAGCTAATGGCAAAAGCATGCTCTTCAGTCCACTTCTCGTACAATCCTCCATTGATTATACCGTAGAGCACATCATTCAATCGTTCGCTGCAACAAAATCCTTTTTTCAAAGCAATCCCGGCATTCCAAATTCCAAAATTTTCGTCGGACATTTTCACCCTGACATATGGAGGAGAACCAAGAAGAAATTTGAGGGATATGCGTGGTATTATTATTGCAGCTGAACCATCCAATAAGTCTGCTATGTTATCTGTAAACGAGTATTTCCAGTCATTCTTCTCGATAGCCTCTCCCAACTTCACCATATAATCAATTCCACTTCCACGCAATAAATCTCTGTCGATGGTTCCAATGGGTGTTAGACATTTGTATTTTCCACTCAAAACCATTTTCGACAACTCCTCGAACGATTTCGGGACAGGTACTTTTTCCGGCATGGTTAAGAAGGACAGAAAATTGATGTTATACAAGAAAGTCATAACGGAAGCAATGGTCAGCCACAAACCAAAAAGTATTCTCCTCCAGGGTGTGTCTCTGACATTTTCCACAGCTTGCGAAGAGATACTGCCCAACATCGATAGAAAACTTCCCAAGAGGGTGGAGTTTCTGAACATTATTCTTTGAAAGAGAACAGTCGTAGCAAGTATTATCAATGTGTATAAAATCCAAACATTCAAGGTGAAAGGGTAGATGAAAGCTGTTATTTTTGGCATCTGACTGGGTTCTTTTGTCACGAAAGATTTCTGGAGTACAATATACGCGTTGCTGAAATCAACCACTTCCAATCTTTTTTCAGAAATAGACAGAGCTCCAAATCCCATATCAGCATTTCCACTCTGTACCAATCCAATGACACCATCCCACGTTCCGTTGTTGTTACTTGATCCGTATTGGCCGTTAGGAGATTCAACAATTTCGAATTCGAAATTCAGTTTTTCTGCTAGACACTTGAACAATTTCCCTTCTAGTCCATCGAGAACATATTTACCATTGACTTTTTCTGCCGTGAACACGTTCTTTAGCTGAACCATGGCCACTTTTATTTTACTAGGGAACGGTAAAATTTTCATGCTGCCCTTTTTCTACAATTGGGATTATTTGTCAGGCAGCGAGTAAGAAAAAAATGAATCTATGACGAGGTTTTGTACTAAAGGGTTCAGATGTGACATAGAAAGTGTCAAATGCAGAAAATATATTCATTGGTATGACTTCGAAATTCGTAGGAAATAGTATCACGTGATTTTTAATATATATTTCGAAGCAGATTTCTATCATGATCCGGTTTATTTTTTCTTACTTTTTTGAGATTTCTGTAGAAAGTCAAACAGAAAACTCATTTATAAATCTGAAATCCATATTATTAATCTACGCCTTTCACATTATCATATTGACTCACCTTATCGATTGCTGTGTTTTCATGTGACCAAGATTAATCCATATTTTGATTTAAATATTATTTAAATTTTCTCACCAACGACCAAAATTCATCACATGCGCATCAAAAGATATAATCCAGCAATTACTGAATAGTTCAGAATAGTTTGGGAAAAAATAAATGAGCATATTTTTAATGAATTATTTATAAACAAAATGTTTTGTATCAGAATCTCTTAACACACAATATCCTTCTTAAAAAATTTTTTTTTGTTGCTAATATTGTACTCTTTGAATGTTCACAGAAGTGGAGATATAACTGTATGTAATAAACTCTATTTTACATCACGTAAGTATATTATTCAAGTAACACAATTTTTCGAATTATCGGTTTAAATATAAAATATTTTAACACTATTAAATAGTGTTTCAGTTGGAATAAACACATTTAATGTAATTAAATTATAAATTTGCAATCCGGAAAAAAGTATTTAAAACAATAAATTCCTGTTTCGTATGTAGTGTTAAATTTATGGGTTACCACTGAGATGGGAGCTAGTGTTGACGCCAAGTGACCTGTTTATTTTAGACACTAGTTCAAATAACACGAGAGCAGAGTACCTTGAACTGCAGAGTACCACTGGGGAGCACGCGGAACAGCAGTGGTATATACATATATACTAGCTCATCCGGCCACGAGTTGCTGTGGCTTTGGTTTAATACGTTAGCTCAATATTATCCTAAGCTATTCAATGCAGTCAAATTAATCTTCGTTTATAATTTTGGAGGGTTGAAATAAAGTATAAAACAACAAATTATTTTAATTTTGCATTTCATTCATCTCCTATTTGAGTGTAGTTTACTGCATGAAATACTAACGAAGTCGTTAAGTAACATCAACATATGAAGATTTAAATTTATACATGTGGTGAATAACGTTGATTCTTTGCAATTTTTAAAATTATTTTTATCATTTTAAAGAACAACAACAAACAATTTTATACAACTAATCGCTAATAGGTGCACAATATTTTTCGGTAACCCGTATTTTGCTAACTCAAATAGATTCAACGGTTTCCGCACACGTGAGCATGTAACATCTAGTTGCCCATTCGAGAAACATGGATTTTCTAATTCCAAGTATCAAATGAATATTGTTCGGGTTTCGGATTCATTTATGGTCATAGCGAAAGCCAAACGAATCGGGAATTAAAGCCTTTTGAATGGTATTAGAGACTCTGACGGCATCAGTGGAGTACGTGGCAACAGATTCCGTAGTAGCAGCACCGAAATTTTGTTTAAATTTTACAGTCAAAATGTTTGCTTCAAGAAGTTCCCGGAATAATTCTTTTGATGATCAAACGTGCTCCGTTGCATTATCTAGGTGAATTTAAGTTACGTAGATAATAAACAGGGAACCAACTGAAGATTATGTGGTGACATTCCTGATATATCTAGAGAATTCAAAAACTTGGTTGGAAAATTTAGGGTTTTGTTTTCATCAACAATAATGTCGATTGGCTTAAAAGGTGTTGGATGAACTGGCAACAACCCTGTGTCTGGAAGTTTATTTCATCACAATATCAAATTTTTTTCTGATTAAGTAGCAGTATTTCAGAGGCAATAATTATCTAGATAATTATACAGTATATCCAGAAAGACACTCTCAGTCAGTTCCTTTTTGTCTGAAGAATAATGCAGAAATTGTCTGGCTATTTCATGCATTATGTATTGGGATGAAGTTCTGTTTCACCGTTTCTAATATTCAGTAGTTGATTATGAAATATTTGCCCAGATTGATCATCTTGCAAATGTACTCGCGTGTTTATGGTCAGTCCAAGTGTTTCCACGTTTCGCCATAAAAACGATTGTTTTAAACAGGCGTCAATCTCGTAAACAAAAATAGAGCGAGGAAGGGCTGTTAATGTCTGTCGGAAATCACCAGACAGTAATACAACAGCAACACCGAATATTCTCTCGTTGGCATTTAAATCTTGCAAAGCTCTATGCAATGCTTTCAGTGAATGTTTATGGGTCATGGTACACTTATCCATGATCATGATTGAATTCCTTTGCAATACTGTAGCCGATCCACTCTTTTTTTTCAAAGCTACACATTGCATCTTGTATTTTATGAATGTCCAATGGCAGCTAATGCAGAAGGTGCAGTTTTTCCACCATCTAACAAAGTGACAACAATGCCCGAAGATGCAATTTCCTATTGCAATCATATTTTCGCACGACTGCACTTGAAAGTCTAGTTGCTATAGGGAATGAAAATCCAGAGGTGGAACTCGAACGCAAAGCCAATTGACCTGATTCCAGCAATATCCAGAAAATTTACGGAAGCTTTTGAAATCTGTATCCAGATTCTCATTTCCACCCCGAGAAGTAATCGGTACCCACTTTCGACACCCCTTCTCCTGTAAGTTCAGTCCCTGAAGGGGGATATTACGGTCGGCCGGCATTATCCGGCAAAGTTACGGCCGTTTCTAAAATCCGATTTCAGATTATTCTTGTTTCCCATTGAGAAAAACACCAGGAAAGCATTTATCTCTCCTCAAGAATTCTAAAGCAAGCCCCTTCCACAGTTTGTGTACAATACTTTCGTCTGGCATTATTTGACGTAGATATGAGATTATCTTGAATTGGATTGAGAATATTCGGATCGGCAGTTCTGAAATACTATCAAGACCCACTTTTTGTGTCTGTAAGTCGGAAAGTTAGGCTGGTACTGCTGTCCAAGAATATTCCAGATCCCCCGGCATTATCTGGCAAAAATACAGAAATTTCTATATTTCGATTTCAGACTCGCTTAAACCGTCTCAAATTACACCAAGAATACACTTTTCCCGCTCCAAGACATTAAAGGTGAGCTCCTGCCACGGTTTGCGTAAAAGACGGCCATCCTGAATTATCCGGCAAAGTTACTATTATTTCTCAGATTGAATATCAGATTCGGATTATCTGTTTTGAATACACCAGGGACCAAGTTTTCACGATCCAAGGCTTTTAAGTTAAGCCCCTGCTACGGTGTGTCTAAAGTACGGTCGACAGGCATTATCCCGCAAAGTTATTGAAATTCAATTTCAGATTATAATTTCACACTCCGAAATGCACACGGAGCTGACTTTTGATGCTCCAGCGCGAGCAAGTTCAGTCGCTAGAGAGAATGAAAATCCGGACGCGGGACCTGAATCATATGCCTTTTTTCCTAATTCAGACAATATCCGGCAAGGTTAGTGGAGTTTCTGTACTATGATTTCAGATTATCATTTCCCGCCCCTAGATACAACTTGAGATTACTTTTGTGCCCCTGAGCCGGCAAGTTCAGTACCTGGAAGGGGCATTAGGGTCGTCCCGCATTATCTGGAAAAGGAACAGGAATTTCTAGAATTCGATTTCAAACTCTCGTTTACCATCCCGAATTACAACTGAAATGCACTTTTCCCGCACCAAGACATACAGGGTAATCTCTTGCCACGGTTTGCGTAATAAATGGTCGTCCTGAATTATCCGGCAAAGTTACAGTTACTTCTCAGATTGGATATCAGTTTCAGATAATCCATTTTGAAGTACGCCAGGGTCTGAGTTTTCACGATTCAAGGCTTTTAATGTAAGCCCCTGTTATGGTGTGTCTAAAATACGGTCGGCCAGCTTTATCCGGCAAAATTACGGTTATTTTTGGAAACTGACTCGAAAATCGGATTCCACACTCCGAAATACGCCAGGCACTTAATTTTTGTGCATTTTGGTTTGCAATATCTGCTTCCACAGACAGATGAGCATTGCCAGATTTTGCGAATATTCCCGTAAGGGAATATTCGCAAAATCTGGCAACGTGTTTTCCGGATTCTTCACATTTCTGGCAATAAAAAAAAATATGGCGTCATTTATTGAAATAAAAACTATCCTATGTTTTAAGTTGGACGAAATG